>JANAVB010040817.1:16250304-16523989 GCA_029216955.1 Iris pallida | reverse complement strand
TGATTCGTGGCGCGACTTACCAAGTCGACGCATCGCCCTTGCAACCGACGCAAGGTGAATACGCCTATCTGTTCTTCCTGGTCATATTATAGTGCCCTCTATTCGGATCCATCCATGCAAGACGTATACCTTTAAATTGACCATGCAACGAATCCATCCATGGCAATAGTCTTTAGTCCATTGACCATGCAACGAATCTTATATTTCATACAAACCAAGTAAGTTCGCTTATCTCTATTTCAATTGGCACAACGCCCCAATTTCTCAACGAACGCCCGAATCAGGGTGCGGGTCGTGACAGAAACACCGTGACCTTCATATAGATAGGGCGTAACCACGTACTCGTGCCCCTAATCAGGGTGGACGTAACGACGTACTCGTGCCCCTAATCAGGGTGCGGGTCGTGATAGAAAACACCGTGACCTTCATAGAGTAGGGCCGGTGGGCTGAGATAGCGCTGGGTGCAGGCCAGGGCCTGCCACCCTTATGCATATGTTAAGTTTACGGTTGGTTGGTTGAGTGAAATGATATGATTTCTTATGTAAAGTTCTAACCTTGCAGGCTAGGCGAAATGGGACATAGATGAGCATGATCACAATGTTTATGTTAAGATTATGTCTAACTGTATCTGCCGCAGGGACACGGTGGTGGACAAGTTCAGGATAGGTTCGGCTCGAGGCGGGGCTCGGCTTGGACTTCCAGATGCATGGAGTCCTTAGCGTTCAAGAGGAGCTACCGCATTGGCGTTCGGACTTGCGAGATGTTCAGCCGAAGACTACTTGTTGGCTATAAAGAGGCATAATGTATGGAACAATGTACTCCTTTGTGAGCTAGAGAGATCATGAGCGTTGTAGCCAATTGGCATGATGAGTTGGGCTATTCAGAGCATTAATATTAAATCTACATTGGCTTTTCTGTTAATTTAAAATTTACAATATAATTAAAACTAATATTACAAAAATGCTATTTGCTCCCAAAAAATTTGGGTGATACCATCTTCCATTATGTGGCATATGACATGGTTGCTAACATGACAGCTGACATGGCAAAATTTAACAATAAAATTAATATTAAAATGAACATTAATAGTAAATAAATAATTTATATTAAATTAACATTGATTAATATTAACATTAATATTAACATTAACATTAGCATTAGCATTAACATTAATATTAATATTGACATTAACATTAACATTAAAAAAATTTGGGTAATTAATTTTTGGGGTTAAAATTTGCCATGTCAGCTGTTATGTTATCTGCCATGTCAGATGCCACATAATGGATGATGGCATCACCCAAATATGTTGGGAGCCCAAACGACTAATTGCTAATATTAATACAGTGGCATTACCGTTATTTCCCAATAGATTCGTGACTTGTTCGGACACACCCCTCCACGAGCGGGTTACATACACCCGCGGTAAACGAGGGTTAAATAGCCTTTTCCAAAGAAGAGAACCCATCCGACTAGAGAGAAACAAAGGAAAGAAGAAGAAGAACAGTCGCAATGGAGAGGAGCAAGATCAACTGCAGCGGATGGGCCGTCATCCCTACCGAGATTCTCTCGATGATACTGGTACTGTCGGGGATGCCGGCGGACGAGGTAATGTGCAACGTGGCCCCAGTTTGCCGTTCGTGGTGGAAGGCGCTCAACGGTCCCTTAGACTATTGGTCCAACGTCGACTTGGTACAGTGGTGCCGGAGGAACCAGAAAACCGCTGAGATTAGTTTGACCATAATGAAGCTCGTGGCCCGCAGTGAGGGACATCTAGGGTCCCTCTCCGCGTACAAGCTCGACGAAGCAGCCTTCTCTTTTGCATGTTTAAGGCCAGTGCAAAATTTTATTTGGTCTTATTCTAATACTTTATTTTTTCTATTACAAAATTTTACGTATACTTTTGTTAATTTCTATTGATGTTTTCCCATTTTTATAATACAGTGGAAAATTTCTAAGGGTTCTGCACATTCCGAAGTGCGACGTGAGTGATGAAACTTTCGTGAGACACTTGGAGTTTCTCCCTGTGCTGGAAGAACTCGACATTAGCTACTGCCTCTACATCACGTCGACTGGAATAATTTCCGCCGGAAATTATTGCCGCCGTCTGGTCAAGCTGAGTAGGAACATGCCCCCTCCGGATTTCATGCTCAGGAACATGTTCGTGCTGGACACGAAAAACGAGGCGGAGGGAAAGGCCGTGGCTGATTCGATGCCGCGTCTCGAGCACCTACATATGGGATTCGGCATGTTCAATGGAGACACGCTACGATCTATCATATGCAACTGCAAGGGTCTTCGCCTGCTCGACATACGTGGGTGCTTCAACGTGATCTTCGACGACGAACTTTGGAAAATTTGTTATTCAATTCAGACGTTTAAAAAACCCTTTGATAATGTAATCCCAGTACCAGGAGAACCTGTGTACGAGTGGTATAATGAATTAGATACGATCTATCATTACTGGGGTTAATGGTGAAAACACTAGCATGCATGCATGCATTTCTTATACTCCCTCCGTCCCAAAAATATAGTCCTATTTCTATTTTCACCAAGATTAAGAAAATCCAATTAATATGTCCAACAAAACAAAATCTCTCCAATATGCCCCTTATAGATGTTTTGAATTTTGCTTTTGTACTTATTGTGATCTCTAATTGGGTAAATGAATGCCATTAAACTTTGGAGACAATATTTTGGCAAATTTTAGTTTGAATTTTGGAGGCAATATAAACTAAAGTGTCTTTCAGTATCCATCATTAGAGCTCAAGTATATTTTCAAAATACAACTCTTAAATGCATAGAGAATTGTAGAGTTATCTTGATATAATTGCAGTTTAAATAAGGCTAAATTGTAAATTACTCCACAAACCAAAAAAAAAAGTGAGACTATATTTTTGGGACGGAGGAGTATATATTTTTCACTAGTCTACATGCAAGATATTTTTTATGAGTTCGATTCTCCATTTTGAGCAAATTTTACTTTTGTCAATACTAATTTTTAACATGATTATTTTTTTATAAATAAAATGGACTGTGATATAATGACGCCGAAGACGGCTCACTTCTGAGATTTCGACATTTCCCAACACAGATTTTACCATTAATACAACATCTCAGTGTAATCATATCCAAGAGATTTCGCCATTTCCCAACACAGATTTTACCTTATTCAAAATGAATTCTCCGTCCTATATGGACCATTCTCCGTCCTACATGTATCATTCTCCGTCCAACTTTCCGCATTCTCCGTCCTAATGTACCATTCGCCGTCCTAAATGTACAATTCTCCGTCCTAAATGTACCATTCTCCGTGTTAGAAGAACGGAGAATGGCCATTAACAGCCAAACAGCCAAACTAATTCATAGCCTTCAAAACCAATTTATATAGATTCAAAACAAAACTAAACAGCCAAACTATTTAAAATTCACAACCCTACACAACAGTCCTAAATGTACCATTCTCCGTCCTATATGGACCATTCTCCGTCCGACATCTATCATTCTCCATCCTACATCTATCATTCTCCGTCCTAATGTACCATTCGCCGTCCTAAATGTACAATTCTCCGTGTTAGAGGAACGGAGAATGACCATTAACAACCAAACAGCCAAACTCACGAGCCTTCAAAACCAATTTATATAGATTCAGAACAAAACTAAACAGCCAAACTATTTAAAATTCACAACCCTACAGAACATTCCTAAACGTACCATTCTCCGTCCTAAATGTACCATTCGACGTCCTAAATGTACAATTCTCCGTCCTACATCCGTCCTAAATGTACCATTCTCCGTATTAGAGGAACGGAGAATGGCCATTAACAGTCCCAAAAATTGTTCCATACTAAGTTAAAAGCATATAATAGCACCCAAAAAATGTTAACAATAGAAAAATTCTACAGAACCCAAACACCAGACTCGAACCTAGGCCTTCCTTGTAAAAGCCAAACAGCACAACCAACTAAGCCTGGAATAAGACATCAATAATGTCTCTTATAGTCTACTACCAAATGCTTGCTTACAACACTCTTACAACCTTCACCCATTGATGACATGGCCCACATGTCAGCAATGGGTGAAGGTTGTAAGAGTGTTTGTAAGCATTTGGTTGTAACTTTAACATTATATCCCAACTTCCAATAAGGAATAGGAAGAGTCGGTTAGGAACGTGTATATATACATAGGGGTCCCCATTCATCTGAGTAGGTTGCACATTTAACATGGCTCCAAAAAGATCATCTGGTTGGGAACCATTGCCAGAGCCTTCTTCCAGTCGTCGCCGAGCCCCTTCGCATGGAGCACCCTCTGCGCCGCCTCCGGCCCATGACTGGCTGGCAGCGGCTGCGAACTTTCTGACCGCCTGCGGGTTGTCACTGGAGGTCATCGCTCGACCTCTTCATCCGGCGCCAAACTTTGACCTGTTGCCGATCACTCCGGAGGAACGGGATTCTCTGGAGAAGAGGGAAGCGTTTCGCCGCCTGTGCCATAGGGCGGGTGTGCGCACCCTGCAGGACTTTGCGGAGATCCTCCGGGAGGCCAGTGAGGGCTAGACCCTTTTTTTTCCGTGTTCTACAGTTTTTTGTCCTCCTCTTGTATACTTCTCTGGAGAATGTTCCGGCGAAGAAGTTAGGATTTAATGAAATATAATATTTTGTTAACTCAATTTGGTTTCGGCTACAATCAAACTTTTACAACCTTCTTACAACTTACACCCATTTGCTAACTATAGCATTGCTCTTTATAATTAACAAATCTTTTTACGTCAAATCAATATATCAGCGACGATATCCCCATCAATGACTTGTTACGTCATAGAATTGATTATGCTGCCAGCGTCAATCTTGCCGTCAAATCCATCTTAAATATGATTACAAAGTAAAATAGAGGACAACATTGATTGTTTCAATTTTACTCTTTTCAAGTACATAGTCTTCTTATTTTCAAAAATTTAATCAAATATTCGTAAAATGGAAATATTGAGTCTTAAACTTCACATTCTTAAATATGTTGTCAAATTTTTTTAAATAAATATGTTT
The DNA here is from genome assembly GCA_029216955.1 of Iris pallida. Taxonomy (NCBI): domain Eukaryota; kingdom Viridiplantae; phylum Streptophyta; class Magnoliopsida; order Asparagales; family Iridaceae; genus Iris; species Iris pallida. The sequence goes on along the minus strand of JANAVB010040817.1, from coordinate 16,518,950 downwards.
CCACCACGTTTTTTCTGCCAAATTTTTCAATAATTTATACGGAACACGTGGATATATACTAGTAATAATAGTAATAAATTTAATTTTGGAAAAGAATTTTTTAAAATTAAGGTATCAAAATCCCAAAGGATTATGTAGTAATTTCACATGGATATATACTAGTAATAATAGTAATAAATTTAATTTTGGAAAGTAGTTTTTTAAATTTAATAGTAATAAATTCGACCGTCTTATACTAGTAATAATAGTAATAAATTTAATTTAAGACTCAAACTATTCTAATTTTTTCCACTTCCCAAGGTCATATAAGACGGTCGAACTTTCCCTCTTCCTTCTTCCAAACCCTCTCCCAAACCCTCTTCTAATCAAAATGCCGCCGAAGAAACAACGACCGTCGCCGAAGGGGAAGGATCCACGAAGGGATGCGATACAGGCCCGAAGGGCAGAACTTGCAAGGGCGACGAAAACCAAGATTATGGTCGCTAGGGCAGAGGCCGAAAGGGCAGCGGCGGAAGCAGCGGCGGCGGCAGCGACGATGAAAGCGGAGGCGGCAGCCAAGCCACGTGCAAAAAAGGCTAAAAACACTCATTGCTCGACAAAGACCAGAAAATCTATCTTCGATACAGAGTCGTCGGAAGACTCAACTTATGAAGATCGAAGGCGTACTCAAGCGAAGGCTAAGGTGGCAACGGATACAGAGTCATCAGCGTACTCTGTGGATTTTGAATCCTCATCAGAAGAGGAAAATGAAGAGGAAGAGCAATCATCAGATAAGTCCCAGGCTGGAGAGGAGGTAAAAAAATTTAAAGACTCTAAAACTAAGAAGATATACATTAAATATTTCAAGAAAAAGGCTGTTATGCCTGAAAGATCAATTAAGATGGATGATGTCGAAGACGAAGCTTTCCTGGATATATTGAAATTCTATCAATTGGAGAAACTGAACAAATCCTGTCTTGAGAAAATCTTCCAAACAATAGTAAGAGAATTTTACTCAAATCTTCCGGCTGAAATTAAAGAAAAAGAAGAGGATCAACCACTGGTGTTTCTGAGAGGGAAACTGATTAGGGTAAATGCTGCTGTCATCAACGAATTTTATGGATTTGATCCAGTTCCTGAGTTTGATATGAAAGATATTGATAATGTTTTCATGACGGATGCAATTCATGAGATTACAGGTGTTTCAATGGGTGCCAAGACCCCTCAAAATGTATACAAAGATCAATTAAAAACTTTGTATAAATTGTTGCATACGTACGTATCTCAAACACTCAACCCTACTGGACATGAGTTTTCCATCCATCCCGAGAGAGTAAAATTTCTTTATTATATGGGGAAGAAAAAAAGGATGGATATAGGTTCCTACATGTTCAGTAGAATGATGCATCTCGTAGGAAAACCAACTGCAAGGACAGCTCTCCCTTTCGGAGGATTTGTATGCTCGATGGCTAATAAACATTCTGTCCCAAGCTTAGCAGGGGATGTTTATATTAAAAACAAAGGCCCCATGAGAAAACTAACCTTCACTCGAATGTTTGGAAAACGGGCAGCAGCTGCAAGCAAACCATCAACATCTGGAAAACCATCAACTTATGGAATCAAAAACACTAAGGACAGGGTTGATGATCTATACAATTTTGTTGCTGCAAACTTTGAGAATGTCTTCAAAGAGATGAAGACTATATCCGACAACCAGAAATTGATTCTGGATAAGATTAACCAGATAGAGGTTGAATTTGCTGACCAAGAATAAGATTTTTCTTCCCTCGTGAAGAAGGTAAATGGGGCTAGCCCAAAATCTTATGTAAAAATACACACTGTGCACATTGACACTTTAATGCTAGCCATCACTTTGATACTTCTATTTATGTTTCTGGATGTCATTTCTACCTATAAAGTGAGTCAATACTGACTATAATTTTTCTTCATCCGTCCCTCAAGGTGTAGGTGAAGGATATTTTGAGAAAGAAGAAGTAGGAAAAAAAAAAGAAACAAGAAGAAGAAGATGCAGATGGAGACGTCTATGAAGATTCATCTTTTGAGTTTTGAATGTCTCTTATTTCAATGTGGAAGTAATATTTGACTTGTAATATTGTTCTGAATATTTGTTGGTCATGGCGGACAAACTAAATTTTGTGTTTGAAATATTGTAAGATTAAACTTTTCGCTTGTACTCAGTGCATAGTTCGTAATTTGATTTGAAAATGTAATATGGTCTTGAATTTAGAGTAGGTCTGATATTTATTTGGATTATTGTATTGTGAATTATGCAGGTTCTATGTTGAATTACTAACGTGGATTGGACAGATTACTGTAACGTGAATTATGCAGTTTATTGGACTTGGAATGAAGTATACTTAATTTGATTATGATTTTCTGGTTGAAGCGTTTATTTGGTTGGCAGTTGGCCTTGATAGATGATATTGATATTTTGGTGTATTCCTTTGATTTGCAGATGCGCATCACAGATTTCGTGAGTCCTGAGTGCATTGCTAGGGTTTAAAGGTGGCCACATTACGGATGCATTCCTGGATCACTGAAACTTTATTTGATTGTAATGTATTTTGCTTTCTGTAAAAAATCATTACATCGATGCCATCAGTATGAATTCGATGCCAGTGCATGTTCATCCCTTGTTATTGCTGAAGCAAAATTGTAATCATGCCTGTTCATCCCTTGTTATTGCGGAAACATAATTGTAATCCTGCATGTTCATCCTTTGTTATTGCCATCAGTACATCGATGCCATCAGTATGAAGTCGATGCCAGTGTAAGGCATAATGTAATGTAAGAAAAATTCTCTTTGATAGTAGGTTAATTATATTCAAACATTCGTAAGAAATTTTGTTCAGCCATACAGTGGAAGCCTGATAAAATGATATTCGGATTATCTTGAAAATGATTTAATATAAAATGAATGTACTATGGTAAATGATATTAAAAATACTGTAAATATTTGGTGAAAAAAATATAAGATACTTGAACATTTCCAGTCCTAAATGTACCATACTTTGTTAAAAGCACAGAGAGTGTCCGTTCTCCGTTTTCAAAGAACGGAGAATGGCCATTCTCCATGTTAAAGTAACGGAGAATGGCCATTCTCCTTGAGCATGGCCATTCTCCGTGTTAAAAATAAAGAGAACAACCATTCTCCGTCCATTCGCCGTGTAGAAAGCAAAGAGAATGGCCATTCTCCGTACAATTGCCGTGTTAAAAGCAAAGAGAATGGCCATTCTCCGTCCATTCGCCGTGTTAAAAGCAAAGAGAATGGCCATTCTCCGTGTTAAAAGCAAAGAGAATGGCCGTTCACCGTCCAAATAAAATATTCTCTTCGAAAATATTATCATTAGAAAAGTAAAAAAAATTCGTCCGATCAATACAGATTTTTTTTAAAAATATGTGACAAGATGATCCGCCCGACCTCAGAAGCAGGTTTTCCTCAGTTCACAACCACCACCGTGACATGTAGCTTTATTAACAAAATATTAAATTATTAGATGAAAAATAAGATTTCTGACAATGGCATGGACAGTAAAATTAGAGCGGCGCCGCTAATACTTCTTGTTCGAGGAGGTTTCGACTATGTCCGACGGGAAGCGAACCGATTCTTCACGGCGCAGCTGGTACTCCTCGTTGTTCTAGGAGGGCTCGACGACGTTCGACGCGATCCGGACCGATTCTTATTTCCATCTTCATCTCTGTTTCTCTTTCCACCACAACCACCAACACCACCACCACGACGGCCTGTAACCAAAAAAAATATAATACGAAATATAAAATTGGATGGACTTTTGAGAGAGTAAATACGAATTAATTTAGGGTGTTCATTGAAAAAATTAAAGTGAAGAATGACCTGCTAAAGCAAGTTACCAACAGGTCAAAAGTCTAAATCAGCATTAAATGATGTTTCTACACTATTATTCAATCCGAACCATTGGATCAACATCCAACGGTCCAGATTTCGGATGTATCGATACATCCATTTCCAGCGGATGTATTGTAGAACGACCCTATATATATATATATATATATATATATATATATATATATATATATATATATATATATATATATATGTATGTATGTATATGTATATATATATATATATATATATATATATATATATATATATATATATATATATTATATATATATATATATATATATATTTTTATTTTTTTATATATATATATATAATCAAAATCTTACTTAAACATAAATGGAAAACTTTTACAACTATTTTAGAACCCAAATATTGAGCAACATATTTTATAATTCCAAAAATTCGAGAACATATATATATATATATATATATATATATATATATATATATATATATATATATATATTAGAAAATTAACTAGCATTTTTAAACTATAAATTTTAATTAGTTTTTGAAATACAAAAATAATAGCAAACTAATCTTTAATCGTTTCAAGAGAAAGTATTTCTAATCATGATGTTTAATTAAAAATAAATAGTTAGAAAAATAAAGATTTAGAAATCGGGAAGTGGGCGTACAATTACATGGCAATGAAAGAAGTAAAGCATGTACTCTCGTGTAGGTAAGCAGCCAATATATATATATATATATATATATATATATATATATATATATATATATATATATATATATATATTTGTGTGTGTGTGTATTTATGTATGTATCTCATGTCATTTCATGACAACATCTTACCAAATCAAGGCACTCATCCTTGCGCTGATGCAAGGTGAATACATACCATTCTTTTCTGTCATGTTAAAAGTGATCTTTATGCAGGACCAGTATACCTACACCATTTAGCCCACCGGCCCCTATCTATATGAAGGTCATTGGCATTCCAAGCCATAAAAGACTATATCTCGATACAATGGGCCATAATCCTTCGTATGGGTAGCAAGCCCAGCGAAAGTCCCACAATATCCTTATTATGACGCATCCTTTCAACCTGGGTAGAAAGCTCCACTGGAAGGTCCCGTAATACAGTGGTTAATAGCACCACATCAAATTCCCCTACTAAGAACGGTCCCGATGCACAGGCGATTTCGTTCAGGGAAGCTATCCAAACCCGTGCACGGGCTATTCCTCTTTGTCCATGACCATGCAATACATTTTTTGCTCATACAACATAAACATAGTCTGAGTTCAAAACTCAGACATCATATCATCTCATATTACCAATCTTCCATCTCATGTTTTTATACTTTGATTCATTGTTCCCTGGTACCGTGCCTTAACTTAATGTTTCAAAGCAGCGATCATAGGTCCCAAATGCACTGAGACATTAAGCCCCTTTGTATCATCAGTAGTTTTGTGGCATTTGTGCCATAACTGTTCATGTCACATCCGAAGCCATATTTTATAAGTCGTGTGTACATGTGCACATTTCAATACAGTTATTCAATATTCTCCAAACCGTGCATTTGATGTACGCCTCGATACGTTGTTTCAATGTTCTATGACTTAATGTTCATTGTTATACAATTCGTGCATTTGACACCACGATATGATCCTTTCGATGTTCTAAGACTTATGTTCATTCCCTTCGACTTATGCACTTAAGGCACGTCTCGATAGAGTATTCAATGTTCTATGGCTCATGCACTAAGGCACTCGCCTCGATATAGTCCTTCAATATTCTAGCCCTCTAACTCGTGCACGGAGGCACACCTTGATTGATGTTCTATGACTCATGCTCTGAGGCATTCGTCGATATAGTGATTCGATGTTATATGGCTTGTGCATTAAGGCACTCGCCATTGCAGTAATTTGATGTCCTATGGCGAGTCCTACATTTGATGCACGTTTTACTTCAATTGTTCTATGTAATCCCCCTGAAATTCAGGGTTTATTTTTTTAATTTTCTAAATCAATTATTTTTAATAAATATTGTTATTTGATTATTATTTCTTTATTTAATGTTCTTCTCCGTGACTTTGATTTCTGGAGCGTCAGAGATGTCAATCTCTGGAAATTTTCTTCATGAGTTTGTGGTAGGCAAGATTATCATCATTTTGATATATCATGTCCCACTCAAACTTGTTCCCTTGTACTCTTTTTGTATCACACAACTTTGGGTCAATTAGGCCATTTGATCGTTGAATAATTATTAATAAATTCAAACTTTTATTTTTGATCATCATATGCATGTTGCCGTGACTTTTAATTTAGGAGCACAAGACTAGTCGTTTTTTCAAAACTAACTTCTCGTGCATGATCTAGTCGAGACACCCTACACCCATGACCTTTGTTTCCCACTTAGACACACCATCTTATGCTTCTTTTGTATCGCACAACTTTCCTGACACGAGACCCAATTTTAATTCATCCTACGGAGTCACATTTATTTTCGACTTGAATTGGGGACACCCTTTCGACCCAAACCTGTCAACCCAAAATATGGACACGGCCCACATTAAGCCTACTATCCACATGATACCTGTGTCCCATTCGTTTGAGCCCCCATACGCTACTTATTTACCCGTGAACATAAGTGGCTAAAATTAAACCATTTTTTGCACCAAGCCTGATTTTGACCCGACCTGACTCGTTGGAACCAAACCCAAGCTTCATGTTATCCCCTCATGAACACCCACTCACTCATTGTCCCTACAAAACACCAAATACCAAATGTATACACTCAAGATATTTAATGGACAACCCCTTGATCAAATTCCTAAAGAATGACATAACCTAGTACACATTCAATCATGGCCCTTCATTCAACCCCTATTTATTTCCAACCACTCACCAACTCAAACACCCCCTCATTCAGCCGGCCCTAATCCCCAAGTCTCTCTCTCTCTTTCTCTCTTTAGTTTTGTAGAGATTCCTTTTGCTTCTCTCTACTTTTCTTTCACACTTGCAACCACTCTTCATAACTCTTACCTCATTTCTTTCTCCTTCCTTATACGACAGCAGTCCATGGCAGACAGCCCCCTCCAACACCTTCCATCTCCTTCTTCACTTCTTCTCTATCACCACCATCATCATCTTCCCCACCAATATTACCAACTCCACACCATCCCGTGCACCCCAACTCCAGCACCGTGCACCCCGCATGGCCAGCAAGGCTGCAAGCAAAGCAGCAGCAGTACGCAGTAGCGGCAAAGCTGCAGCAGCCGCGGCATGGCCGCACCACCTCGTGCTACCACAAATGCCCCTTGTCTGGAGAACCCCCAGGCAACCTCCCCGTGGCGGTCGTCGACCTCCTCGACGCGTACAATAGGCGATTCGTGCGTTTGGCACAAGATTCCGTCGTGACGCATGAAATGGCGAAGTCAGAATCTCATTTCGGGACAGCAACTTTGTGCGCATTTTCTGGACAATCTAACCATTGGATCGAAGAAATCTTTTCTCCATCACAATCTCGGTATATACCCCTTCACCCTTGTCAAAACCGTTAATTCGATCATTTGATAGATCAAAACCGGCCGCCAAGTTGATCATTTAAATTGTGTATATTTTGGACAGTTTTGTGGAGTCAACTTCGTCGACTCGTATCTCCGCCATCGCAGCTCTGTTTGATGCACCACCAGTTCCTGTGCACAGCTGGTATAACCATTTTCTTGTCCCTCAAGTTTCGTTTTATTGTGAGCTTATTTGATTGGTTGAATTTGACGTCAAAGTTGGATGTCCAAATTCGTAATTTCTAACTTGTAAAAGTCCAATTTTGAACCCGGCACTCCGGATTACAATTCCGATACCACCAGTAGACTCATGGCGTCGTTTTGGCACGATTTCATTATAGTTTGTTAGATTTGAAGGATGCGGGTCCTGGCACGTATTTCGGTACAAAGCGAGCCCCACAGTCCGAATCAACGAACGATTTTGAGATCGGTTTATCGGAATCCAATTCCGGATATACCATTGAGTTCATATCGTCATTCTGGACTTGTTGACATATACTTTACTAGATTTAGTGGATATTAGCTTCGGCACGCATTTTCGTGCAAACCGGAATTTTAATGTCCTGGTCAACGGACCATTTTAAGATCGGGTCAACGGAAGCCAATTTCGGATATACCGTTGGGTTTGTATCGTCATTCTGGATTCGTAGATATTTAATTTGTTAGGTTTAGTGGACTTGTATCCTGGCACATTTTTCGGTGCAAAGTAGGTCCAACACGGACATCGCTTTGACCCAAAATTACCTTTTTGCCCTTATATCCAAACTGGACTTATGGGTAGACTATCCTAGCTGATTTGACCATTCTGGACATATTGGTGATATTTGTTTCATCATTCGATAACGCATGTAGATATTTCTTTATGTATCACCATTAGTTATAATTAATTTTTATTATGTTCGTATTTCAGAATTAGTCCAACGAAACTGAGATCAGTCGATTCCAGTGATCTCACATCGCTGAAGTTGACAAGATGACCATATGGATCACTATGATAAGATTATTAACCTTACGATTGATCATCTTATCTCGATTTGCATGTCGTAGGTTTTGATGTACGAATAACGAGGTACAACTTGATATTTTAATACTTAGACTAGAGTTGACCCTGTTTGACCAAGGTTGACTGTTTTGACTCTAGGTCAACTAAAAGTCAACACTTAACCTAGATTGGATTAGGAGTTGACTAGAGTTGACCAGTTGACCAGTTGACCAAAAGTCAACTGTAAGTCAACACTTGACTTAGTTTGACTGAGTTTGTCCTAGTTTGACTGAGTTTGACCTAGATTTCTTAGCATACATTAGAAAATCATATCTAACACTGTTAAACCCTAATTAACTCATGTATATCTCATCTTTAGGTCTGTAACATCACTCTGAGCATTAATTCCCATTGACAGCTCAGGACCGCAGGCGAGTACATTCTCTGATAGTTTCAATTGTCTTGATATCTGCTATATCCGATTCAGTTATAGTATTTTACTTGATTCTCGACACGATGGTGCACGGACTAGTATATATCGGATTCCTTTCATGAGATGTCATTCCTGGGTTACTGTGGTATATTGGTACATTATTCGATCTTGTTTCTTGTACTTGTATAGACATCGATTCCTAAGGGGGATTAGCTATCCTCTTAGAGAATCCTGTGTCATGACGTGCTGTGTCCGGATCCATATACTATTCGGGGATGGGGAGTTATTAGAGGTTATTTGATCAAATCCACCTTGTTCCTTTTCTTGCGCTTGTGCCCCCCTCACCGCATGTAGGGTATAGTGAGATCATTTCTTGTGCTCGCTTTCCATGTTGGCCGGCTAGACCCTATCTTGTTTTATCTTGTGATAGCCGAGCTGTCACGACCCGCTACCCAAATTATTGGGACGGATTGAGGCATGTCCAGCCTACGCTTGAGTTATAGCGTAGTAAGCTGTTCTTTTAAAAGTAAACAGTAAACGATCAAAGTGTGCTAATAGTTCCATTTGTCATATTGAAGAAATCATCACAACACAACATCTAATATACGAATATGTTTAAAGATACATGGCCAAAATGTAAAACTGGATACAGGTCCAGTAACAAAATACATAGTCTAAACAGTCCTGCTCTCAAAGTCCAGAGCAACAAAAATAACAAACTAGACGAGTTTTCCCGTAGGTACATCCTCGTGGACTAAAGCCTGATCCTCAATGGTGATCCCATAATAGGAATCACATAGCAACTCCTCCTCGGTAAGTATACCTGCAACGTTTCCTGTCAGGAAGGGAGCAAGTACTGATTCTACAAACTAAATATATGGAGCATAAAATGAACAAAGGTGTAATAAACAGGAATCATGGCATATCACAATCTATCATGTAGAAGATATATTTGTCATGACGACAGATGTACATGTAATATTTAAAACTGGAGCAGATACGTGATCGTCAATAGGTGTAAAATGTACTGTGGCACAAGTATATAAAATATACTTTCGTACAAGTAAGCAAGCGATAGATGTACATACGCACAAAAACAGCTGGTACGTCTACGACAAGGTATACATATAAAATATCAACCTTGCTCGGTACATACGTACGGGAGAAGAGGGCATGATCACGTACTCAGCAATCAGTTTCCCCATAACCCAAGTTATAACATATGAGAAATACAAGAACAATTTTAAGCATGTGAAACATACGGTGGGTACATAAAAACATGTAAGATATGATTTTCTATTTAAGTAACTGTATTAACAAAGTTCATACGCAATTCATTATATGCAGTAAGTAAAGTTTGTAGGGGTACTTGCCCCGTGCAAAACAAGAGTATGAATACGAAGCTATAGATATCCGGTGTCCTGTCACTGTCAAAAAGGATATACAATCTTAGTTTTTATACTAAGCTCAATATTAGGACACTAGTGGTGTGACACAACTTTCTAACTAGACACATAGCCAAATGATAATTTTAGCATAGGAGATCAATGTGAGGTGGCATAATACCTAAACCAACTTTTTAGGATCTCTATACAAAGGTAGGGTAAGGTCCCAATACTAAAATATCCCAAAATCACACATAACTTCACAAGACATAATTATTAAATTAATAAATCAGATTGTACACTATATTCCAACAATTATTGAAACAGTCACAAAGCTCCAATATATATAAAATAAAGAACAAAAAAGATCTTTGTTAATTATATAAATTTATACTAATTTTTCTGGAATTTATAAACTATCATGGATATTTATTAAAAATCAGTAAACATAAGTACTTTAAAAATGAGTTATGTCTTCCTATTTTTATAAAATGGCAAGGATACAAATTAAATCCTGGAACAATTATATTAAATTATCTAAATTAACCTAGTATTTAAATACAATTTTTTCCCAGATTTTTACAGAATTTATATACTGTCTAAAAATTTAAATACAGCAAGGTACATTTTCTGAAAATAAATAATTAATTGTTTAATGTATTTACCCACGTATACGAAATTAACCCGAAGTCCAGATACGGGACCCAAGGCCATGAATCGAGTTCGATATGACTCGTACAGACTTTGAATATATTTAGACTCATTTGAGTCCACAAAATCCATGCTAGGTCTGGGCTCAAATGACCATATTTAACAGAATACGTAAAAAAATACGAAATTAAGTACGTAAGTAAATAATAATATAATAATATATTTTAATGCAGTAAAATATACATATCAATAGTATTTATCGACAATAAAATAACATTTAAATTTATATATATTAAAATACAACATAAATTTATATATATATATATATATATATATATATATATATATATATATATATATATATATATATATATATATATATATATATATATATAGTATATATATATAATAGTATATAAATATGTATATATAGATATACATAATAATAATATATAATATATAAAAATGTATATATAAAAAAAATGTATATATAGATATACATAATAATAATATATATATATATATAAAGAAATACATATAATATAAATATATATATATATAAATACACTATATTTATATATATATATATAAATAGTATATAAAATATATAAAAGTATATAACAGTATAAATATTAAATACATATATATATATATATATATATATATATATATATATATATATATATATATATATATATATATATTATATATATATATATATATATATATATATATATATTATTTTATATATATATATATATATATATATATATATATATATATATATATATATAAAATAATATATATATATATATATATATATATATATATATATAATATTTATATATTTATATATAATATATATATATATATAATATATATATATATATATATATATATATATATATATATATATATATATATATATATATATATATAAACGATGGAGAGAGGGTTGTGGGCATGGCTCCCTCTGGCTGGAGCTCGCCCGCTCCTCGGGAGCCCTCCTTCCGCACCCGGGCGGTGGCCGGGCGCCCCCCGGCGTCCCCCTCCCCTCGCCGTGCTTCTACCATCCTTTCCGACCATCCTGGTCTCGGCGGCTGGCCGGGATTCCCCCGGCCGATCCTCCCGTGGGAAGCCCATGCTCCTGGCGTCTGCCCGTGGTGCGGCGGCACCCCTCCCCTCCTCTCCCTTCCGCGGAGCTGTCGGCGTCCTCGGCGTCGTAGGCGTCGCCGTGATCGGCGGCTTCGGTCTTCTTCGGCCCCCTCCCTCCTTGGCCCAGCTCCGTCGTCCTCAGCCGGAGCCGCCGCCGTCTCCGCCGCTGCGTTGCCCCCCCCGACGACCGCAGCCCCACCCTCCGCTCCCCTCGCCCCTGATCCCTCTCCTCCTCCCCAGGCGCACGGCATCCTGGAGCCCTCCCCCGCTCTGTCAGAACCGCCCCCTCCGTCTCCCTCGGCCCGGGCTCCCTCCGCCCTTGCAGTTGCCCATCCCCCGTCGCTTCCCCTCCCCGCTCCCCCACCTTTGCCCCCCCTCCCCCGCCGGCGCCTCCCCTCAATCCGGAAGAGGCCTTCCTCCTGGAGCTCCCTCCCGTCGCGCCTCCTTCCGTCTCGGTAGCGGACCCCCTCCCTCATCCCGTCGCCCATACTGTCGCACATCCATCCTCGGCGGCCCCCTCCCCTATTATGTCGCCCATCCCGCCACCGCGCATCCCTCCTCGGCGGCGACCTACTTCCAAGACCCCGCCACCCTTCGGTGGTACTGGTACACCCCCCAGCTCAAGCGGTCGCGTCCCACTGGCACGCGTCCGGCCTCGACGGCTTTGGTCACCCCCTCGCGTCGTCGTGGGGGTCGAGCTATTTCTTCTAGCCCCAGGCGCTGCCTGAGGCCCTCGGCCGGCGCTCCCTGCCTCCGCCGTCCCTCCCTGGTCTCCTCTCCCTGACAACCCCTTCGCCTTTCCGGTGCTTGGCCGGCGGTGGCAGCCTGCCTGGCAGAGGACCCCTCACCGCTGGCTCCCTCCTCGCCGCAGTGCATTAGCCCTCGCTGTCGCTCACCGTCGCCGCCGCGGTGGCCCCCCTCCTCTCTGTCGCAGGCCAGCGGTCGGGAGTCCCGCGGCTCCAGGCGGCCTCCCCCGGCTCCCCCGTCTTCTTCCTCCCATCCCCCCTTCCGGCTCCTCCGCCGCCGATTTTTCCTTGTGACCGGCACCCTTCCCTTCGCCGCCGTCCCTTCGCCTCGGCTTCTCCGGTGCCCAGTCCCCTCCCCTTCGCCGCCATTCCTTCGTCGCAGTCCTCCCCGGCGGTCGAGGCTTCCCCCTCCGGCTCCCCGACGAGTGCGCTCCCTCTTACCCCCGCCCCCGCCGTGGTTCCTCCCTCTGCATTCGCTGTTGGGGTCGCCCCGTCCCTCCCGGCTCCCCCGCGGCAGAGCCCCCCCTCGTCCCTCGGGCTCCACATCTGGGAGTCCCGAGGCCCTTCGGGACGCATGTTCCCCTTGGGACGCGTGTTCTTTCTTAGGGTCGCATGAGCCCCTCTGGGGAAGCGCGGGGGTTTTGATTTTTGTTTTTGAATTTTCTATTTGGTCTTTGTCCTGTTGTGTTTTGTGTCTGCACTTTGTGAGCTTCTCGATTCAATAAAGGTTCTGGTTAATATATATATATATATATATATATATATATATATATATATATATATATATATATATATAAACAGTATATAAATCTCAGCCCAAACCCATTGGGCCGAGCCCAACCCGACAACACAGTAACCAAACCCATTATGCACAGTAAACCCAAACCAATTAATAAACGGGTTTAAACCCAATAAACATAATCAAACCCGAAATCCAAAATCAAAGTTTCGTGTCCTGACAGTTAGGGACACAAAACGATTGCATCTGACATGAGTCTTGTGTCCGAGGCGAATACCCACGTTTTGACACGAGTCTCCCGTATCCAAGGCCACAGACGCACTCCACGATACGAGGCGACACGGGTATGTGAAAAGAAGACACAGAGTCAAAGCTGAGGTGAAACGACACGTACGTGTCCGACGATGGTTGGCCTTCGGGGCTGCTGTGCGGCGGAGGAGACGTCGGGATGGCCGAAGAAAAATAGGGACGTATTCATCTTGTCGAGGCGAACAGTTCGACGATGGTCGGAGCGGCTGACGACGGCTGGATCGACGGCTAGGGTAGATCTAGGTTTTCGGCGACGGTGTTGGGGTGTTTTGGTCGAGAGAGGTGGCTAGGGCGGTCGGGGACAGGAATAGGGTTAGGGTTTCGAATGGGGAGAGTTTTATAGGCAAGAATTTGGGATCGATTTGGGGTTTTCGTATAGGAATTAGGATCTAGGGTCAGGGTTAGGGTTCCATCGCGTGGCCGGTCGACGCTCGGCCAATGGACAGCCGAAGACGTGGGTAGTTTTCCATAAAAACCCTCCAAAATTCTTAAATTGTAAAACAGCCCACCGCCTTAGCTATTTACAAATTCTAGATTTGTAATCTAACCCCCGCTGTGTTCTGTGCAAATTTAAATTTGCACAGATAAATCAAATATTGCAGTTTGACTTAAAAATATTTAAATTAATTACAAACTGCTATAAAAACAATTTAAACAATTACAAAACTAATTTTTTAAATTACTAAATGATATTTTAGTCTTTAAAAACCATTTAAAAAGTATTTAAAAATTCTAAAAAATTCCTAAAAATTATAATAAATTATTTTAAGGCTAAAAATGTCATTTGTGTTTAAAAAACCTTAATTTAAAATATATAAATAACATGGGCATACAAATCTTCCCTCCTTGAAAAATTTCGTCCTCGAAATTCACAAGGATAGAAGACTCTACAAACATTTAATATAGCAAGCAATTCAAACAATGACTAAAACTACTATTAAGACTAACCTCTAAGGTATCAAGCGGGAACGAATGGTTCCCTCGCGGCTGGTGGGTCGAACAAGTAAGGATATCTCTCCCTCATTTTTGACTCCCTTTCCCAAGTAGATTCTCCTGGAGAGTGACGGCTCCAAGCTACTCGGACTAAGGGTATGACTTTGTTCCTCAGCCTCTTCTTCATTCGGTCCAATATTTCTACTAGCTGCTCAGTAACTGCAAGACTCAGTCCGATCTCCAACTCTGAATGATCCAGTACATGGCTGGGGTCGGGAACGTATCTCCTCAGCTGGGACACATGAAAGACATCGTAAACTCCTGCCAGGTTGGGTGGTAGTGTAACCCTGTAAGCTACCTCTCCTATCCTTCCGAGTATCTCGAACGGTCCAATGTATCTAGGGCTCAACTTGTCGCCTCATCCGAATCGGATCGTCCCTCTGGTAGGTGATATCTTTACCAACACCATATCTCCGTCGGCGAACTCCATCAGTCTACGACTAGTATCGGCCCAGTGTTTCTGCCTGTCTTAAGTAACTCTGAGTCTGTCTCTGATCATCCTAACCTTCTCTATTGCCTTAGTGATCATCTCTGGCCCAAGCATAACTCTATCTCCAATATCATCCCAAAAGAGCGGTGTACGACATCGTTGTCCATATAGTGCCTCGAACGGAGACATACCGATGATGGCTTGGTAGCTGTTGTTGTATAAAACTCTACCAAATGAAGATGACTCTCCCATGATCCTCCGAAGTCCAGTACATAAGTCCTCAACATGTCTTCGAGCATCCGAATCGTCCTCTTGGACTGTCCATCAGCCTGTGGGTGGTACGCTGTACTGAACTTGAGTCGGCTGCCCAACTCCTCCTGCAAACTCCTCCAGTAATGGGATATGAATCTGCTGTCCCGGTCTGATACGATGCTCACCAGTACTCTGTGCAAGCAAACTATCTGCTGCATGTATAGCTCTGCCAACTTCTCGGTAGAAAGTCCCACCTTGAAGGGTATGAAATAAGCACACTTCGTTAGCCTGTCAACGATAACCCATATGGTATCCTTCCCTCCTTAGGAACGAGGAAGCCCTGAGATAAAGTCCATCGTAATGTGTTTCCACTTCCACTCGGAAATGGGTAACAGCTACAATAGACCAGCTGGTCCCTAACGCTCCGTCTTTACCTGCTGGCAAACTAGGTACCTCGAAATAAAGCGTGATATATCTCTCTTCATCCCGTGCCACCAGAGATGTTTTCGCAAGTCACGGTACATCTTGTTGGCACTGGGGTGAATAAAATATCGTGATCGGTGTGCCTCCTGCAAGATTGTCTCTATCAGCTCACCCTTCGACACGCATAACCGGCTGCCGTGCCTCAAAGATCTATCCTCTGCTATGGTGAAGTCATCAATCAATCCAGCTAAAGCCTGAACTCTGAGCCTGCGAAGGCTCTCATCTGTAGACTGAGTCTCCTTGATCTGCTCTATCAGACCTGACTGAGTATCTAGCGCCATCATCTGTATTACTGATCCTGGCTGAATCATCTCAATACCGAGCTTCTCCAGATCTTCCTGTAAATGTCGATCCATCATCAGATACCATGCCATCGGATGCCTGTTCAGCGCATCCGCTACCACATTTGCCTTCCCGGGGTGATACTGTAAATCGATGTCGAAGTCTTTTATTAACTCCAACCATCTTCTCTGCCTCATGTTCAGCTCCTTCTGCGTGAACACATACTTCAATCTCTTTTGGTCTGTAAAGATTTTCACTCGCTCTCCGTATAAGTAGTGTTTCCGCAACTTGAGTGCAAAGATCATCGCAGCTAACTCTAGGGCGTGAGTAGCATAGTTCTGTTCATGAGTCCGTAATTGCCTACATGCATAGACAATCATTTTTCTATGCTGCTGTAAAATACATCCTAGCCTCTTTTCTGAAGCATCGCTGCAAATGGTGAAACCTCCAGAACCTAAAGGTAATGCAAAACTGGTGCAGTCGTCAGTCTCCTCTTCAGCTCCTCAAATGCTGCCTGGCAGTCCTCTGACCAGATGTACTCTGCGTCCTTCCGTGTCAGCTTCGTCATAGGTTCGGCTATTCTAGCAAAGTCCTGGATAAACTTCCTGTAATAGCCTGCTAATCCCAAGAAACTCATAATCTCTGAAACTGATGTTGGAGCCTTCCATGTCCCGATGGCAGCAATCTTCCTGGAATTCACTGAGATCCCCTCTCCAGTGACCACATGATCGAAAAACTCCACTCGATCGAGAAATAACTCACACTTCGACAATTTAGCATACAACATCTCCTTCCTCAGAATCCCCAGAACTGTCCGCAAGTGTTCTTCGTGCTCTTTTGACATCTTCGAGTATATCAGGATATCATCGATAAACACCACAATGAATTTATCTAGATATTGGAGAAATGTCTTGTTCATCAAGTGCATAAAGACAGCTGGCGCATTTGTGAGACCAAATGACATCACCAAAAACTCGTACTGCCCATACTTGGTGTTGAACGCAGTCTTCAGGATGTCTTCAACTCTGACCTTCACCTGGTGGTAACCTGATCTCAAGTCTATCCTAGAGAACACCTTCGCCCCACTCAACTGGTCAAAAAAATCATCTATCCGAGGCAGAGGATATTTGTTCTTAATGGTGATGGCATTCCATGCCCGGTAATCAATGCACAACCGGACTGTACCATCCTTCTTCGGTACAAAGAGCACTGGTGCTCCCCATAGAGAAGCACTAGATCGGATGAAATCCTTTCTCAAGAGGTCATCAATCTGCTCCTTCATCTCTACGGCCTCCTTGGGGTTCACTCTATAGCAAGCCCGGGACACTGGTGATGAGCCCGATACTAAATCTATAGTGAACTCCACATCTCTGTCAGGTAGAAGTCTTGGAAGATCCTCTGGGAATACATCCATAAACTCCACAATGATAGGGTATGGCGGTGCTAGCTCCCCAACTGTCGTACAATAGTTCGTCTCTAGGCTGATCTTCGGCCCTGTCCTCCTGACACTGAATGGTGCCGTTCCTGGGGGACTGAACAGAATACTACCCTCATGATAGTCTATAGCTGCATGGGCGTAGCTAAGCCAATCCATTCCCAATATGATATCATATCCGGGAAGTGGCATCACAAAGAATCGTCCTCTAAACTCTCTCCCAGCTATAGTAATAGAGCATCTATAAATAGCTCTAATGGGTATTGGTTCGCCTCCTGTCATTACTTTACTCATCTCCTTGGTGAGTGTAGCTACTAAATGGTATTTTTGAAAAAATTCTAATGATAAAAAGCTATATGATGTACCAGAATCAAACAAGCATATGGCTAGAAAAGTATGCAAATAAACATGACCTGTGATGACATCGGCCAAATAATATGGCTCTGAAACCTGCTCCGGCTCCGCCTCAAGAGCTAGACTATAAGCCTTCCCCTGGGGTCCTTTCTGCTGCTGCTGCAGATGCTGCCCAAACCGTTGCTGCTGGGTTGGAAGCGGTGGTCCTCTGACATATGGTCCAATACCTGGTGCCCTCCCCGCTAGTGGGCATATTCGAAGTTGGTGGGTGGTAGACCTGCATGCTAGGCACTGGTTCAACCTCTTCCTGCAGACGGAGTGGTCGTGCCCTGGCCTCTTATAGAACGAGCATGAGACACTCCTCTGCTACTACTGTCCTGGAGTTTTGGCAAGTAGTACCTGATGGTGCCGATGCTGATGCTGTGCTGGAGGACAATAACCCTGCTGATGCTGAGCAGGTGCCTTCGGCTAGAAAGCCTGGCGCTTGGACGGCCCATCATGGTATCCGGTAGCTGGCCTCTTATAAGACAGAAGGCACTCCTCTATACCTCGAGCTAGCTCGAGAATCTGATAGTAGTCGGTAGTTCCGTTCGCCACTATTAGTATGCCGATGTCCAGGATCAGACCATGACAGAATCTACGTGCCATCTCCTCTGGGTCTGAAATCAGGATAGGGGCGAAACGGCTCAAACGACTAAACTCCGTCGTATACTCGTCAACAGAACGGTTCCCCTACTGGAGGTTCTGGAATTGTAGCCCCATGGCTACTCTAGCAGTAGTCGAGAAGAATTTCTTCTTGAACTAGATCTTGAACTGATCCCATGTAGCTCCCCCTCTCGCGAATAGTGGCTCATTCCTGAACCAGACTCCTGCTAAGTCTGTCAGCAGAAATCTCGCTGCCTCAACCTGAAGGTCACCAGGTAGTCTAGCTCCGAGGAGCTTCCTCTCTACTGAGTCCAACCAGTCATCTACGACTATGATGCCCTCAGTCCCCATGAACTCCTTGGAGTTCAAGTTTATGAAGTCCTTGATATTCCCCGCTCTCGGTCGTGGCTCTACCTGTGGTGGGATCATGGTACGCTCCTCAGAGCGCTCTATGCTCTGGCGAAGTAAGGTGGTCTGCTCCTGATGGGTCGTTAGGAACCCCTGGATCAGAGTGAGTAGATGGTTCCCGTCGAGAGTGACGGAAGTCTGGGCAGGTATAGCAGCAGATGGTGGTAGAATCATCTGGTCCTGCTGGGACTGTGATGTAGGAGGAGGTGGAGGCATCTGGGTTGGTGGATTTGTGGAGTGGGAGTGTATGGTAGGTGGAGGTGCTCCGGTCAACTGGTCGACCGGCTGGATAGGAAGTATGCCATTTTCAGGTGTGGCATACTAGGATGAGCGTGTGAGCACCATCTAATAGAAAATAAAAGAACTATAAAAACTTTTGAGTAAACAATCAAAAATAAGCAAAAAGTCTAATTTTATAATAACGGTCCTATGCTGGGATGAGTTTTCCTATGTTGCAATCCTAGTAATCCTCTAGGTGTTCTAAATGTTATTCCTAGTGTTATCTAGTTATCTTAAGTTCCTAATTGCAGGCATGCTTGGTACAATGACGTAACCAAACAACTTAGTCAAGGACCTGCATGGGCCACCACTAAAAATATGTTACAACCCGCTACCCAAATTGTTGGGACAGATTGAGGCATGTCCAGCCTACGCTTGAGTTATAGCGTAGTAAGTTATTCTTTTAAAAGTAAACAGTAAAAGATCAAAGTGTGCTAACAGTTTCATTTGTCATATTGAAGAAATCATCACAACACAACATCTAATATACGAATATGTTTAAAGATGCATGGCCAAAATGTAAAACTGGATACAGGTCCAGTAACAAAATACATAGTCTAAACAGTCCTGCTCTCAAAGTCCAGAGCAACTAAAATAACAAACTAGACGAGTTTTCCTGTAGGTATATCCTCGTGGGCTAAAGCCTGATCCTCAATGGTGACCCCATAATAGGAATCACATAGCAACTCCTCCTCGGTAAATATACCTGCAACATTTTTTGTCAGAAAGGGAGCAAGTACTGATTCTACAAACTAAATATACGGAGCATGGAATGAACAAAGGTGTAATAAACAGGAATCATGGCATATCACAATCTATCATGTAGAAAATACATTTGTCATGACGACATATGTACATGTAATATTTAAAACTGGAGCATGTACGTGATCGTCAATAGGTGTAAAATGTACTGTGGCACAAGTATATAAAATGTACTTCCGTACAAGTAAGCAAGCGATGGATATACATACGCACAAATACAGCTGGTACGCCTACGACAAGATATACATATAAAATGTCAACCTTGCTCGGTACATACGTACGGGAGGAGGGGGCATGATCACGTACTCAGCTATCAGTTTCTCTATAATCCAAGTTATAACATGTAAAAAATACAAGAACAGTTTTAAGCATGTGAAACATACGGTGGGTACATAGAAACATGTAAGATATGATTTTCCATTTAAGTAACTGTATTAACATAGTTCATACGCAATTCATTATATGCAATAAGTAAAGTTTGTAGGGGTACTTGCCTCGTGCAAAGCAAAGATATGAATACGAAGCTATAGATATCCGGTGTCCTATCACTGTCAAAAAAAATATACAATCTTAGTTTTTATACTAAGCTCAATACTAGGACACTAGTGGTGTGACACGACTTTCTAACTGGATACCTAGACAAATGATAACTTTAGCATAGAAGACCAATATGGGGTGACACAATACCTAAACCAACTTTTTAGGGTCCCTATACTAAGGTAGGGTAAGGTCCCAATACTAAAATATCCCAAAATCACACATAACTTCACAAGACATAATTATTAAATTAATAAATCAGACTATACACTATGTTCCAACAATTATTAAGTTAGTTAAAATGCCCCAATATATATAAAATAAAGTACAAAAGTGATCCTTTTTAATTATAAAAATTTATAATAATTTTTATGGAATTTATAAACTACTATGGATATTTATTAAAAATTAGTAAACATAAGTACTTTGAAAATGAGTTCTGTTTTCCTATTTTTATAAAATGGCAAGGGTACAAATTAAATCCTGAAAAAATTATATTAAATTATCTAATTTAACATAGTATTTAAATACGATATTTTCCAGATTTTTACAACATTTATATACTATCTAAAAATTCAAATATAGCAAGGTACAGTTTCTGAAAATAAATAAATAATTATTTAATATATTTATCCACGTATACGAAATTGAACCGAAGTCCAGATATGGGATCCAAGATCATGAATCAAGTCTGATATGACTCGTACAGACTTTGAATGTATTTAGACTCATTTGAGTCCATAAAACCCATGCTAGATTCGGGCTCAAATGACCATATTTAACAGAATACGTAAAAAAAATACGAAATTAAGTACGTAAGTAAATAACAATATAATATATTTTAATGCAGTAAAATATACATATCAATAGTATTTATTGACAATAAAATAACATGTAAATTTACATATATCAAAGTACAGCATAAATTTATATATATATACATAGAAGTACATATATATATATATTAAATAGTATATAAATATGTTTATATAGATATACATAATAATAATAATACATAATATATATATATATATATATATATATATATATATATATATATATATATATATATATATATATATATATATATATATATATATATATATATATATATATATATATATATTTAAAAAAATATTTTATATATATATATATATATATATATATATATATATATATATATATATATATATATATATATATATATATATATATATATATATATATATATATATATATATATATATATATTTTTAAATATATATATATATAATATTTTTTTAATATATATATATATATATATATATATATATATATATATTTTTTAATATATATATATATATATATTTTTATATATATATTAAAAAAATATTATATAATATTTTTTTTAATATATATATATATATATATATATATATATATATATATATATATATATATATATATATATATATATATATATATATATACTAGTCATATACTGTATATATATATATATATATATATATATATATATATATATATATATATATATATATATATACTGTTATATATATTTATTTACTATTTATATATATATATAAATAGTAAATAAAATATATATAACAGTATATATATATATATATATATATATATATATATATATATATATATATATATATATATATATATATATATATATATATATATATATTTGGAAAACAAAATTTATTGAATGGAAAGCATGGAACAGCAGGAGCCCAAAAGGCTCAATTCGAATTTCCAGAGAAATTCGAATTTCAAAATGCACAGAAAAAAGCACACGAAATACAAATTTGAAAACAGCAAAAAGCGGGGGGGGGGGGGGGGGCGGGCATCCCGATGGAAACTCGGTCCGCGTGCGTGCACTGTCCGAGGCATCCTCGACGTGCCGCCCGAGGGGCTCGGCGCCCAGACCGAGGTGAGGACCGACGCCCAGCCCGAGGAAGGGCCACGACGTCAGGGGAGCCCCGACAGCTGGTAGTCGAGTCACGGCGGCCGGAGGGGAACGACTCCGGGGGGAGGGCCACGGCGAGGAAACCCCAGGGGGGTGACGAGCCCCGGCGGAGGGGAGGGGGATGAGGACCGGAGGAGGAAGGGGGGCCACGGCCGAGAAGGGAGGCCCGACGAGGGAGGGGGGAGGATGGTGCCGTCGCGTGGGAGCCGAAGGGAGGCGCTCGACCTGGAGAAGCTGCGGCGGGGGGATCTATGGCCGATTGAAGGGGGCCAGGAAGATCGCGTGGATGTCAGGCGGGCTGGTGCACCACGGGCAAGGGCAAGCCCGGATGGAGGGGGTCGGGGCGTCCGGGGAGGCAACGGAGAGCTGGTCCGTCCTAGGAACGCCGGAAGCCGGAGGAGTGAGCAGGGGGAGCGAGGCCGCCGCAGCGGCTGGGGCGAGACAGAGGGGCTCGACCCCAAGGGGGGAGCGGAGGACGGCCTACGGCGAGGAGGAGGGAGGGCCAGAGTCGCCAGGGGTTGGAGGAAGCCAGGAGGTCGCTGCCGAGGGGATGAGCCACGACGGAAAGAAGGGGGACCGGAGCTACCGGAGGCAGGCGAAGGCCAGAAGTGCACTGTCGAGGGGGTGGGGATGGGAGGCCAAAGCCATCCCGGAGGGGTGGTGGCCGGAAGGGAGGTCGATGGTGTCGCGACGGGAGGGACTGCGGGAAGGGGTGGCACGACGGGGGGGCGGTGGGAGGGTGTTGCGCCGGGATGAGGGCCGCCGCTGTAATGCCCCGCTCCGCATCGGTGCATTACGATGAGTCGTTGACTCGAAGAGTTGCGTTGACCCGATGAGGTATCGATGCGAATCGATGCAAGTATTACGTTGGCCAAAAGGTAAGCTTTGAGTCGATTGGAATCTATGAATCGAATCGATGCAAAGGATAAGTCCCATTGAGCAAGTGCTGATGTTAGTTTATCTGGTGTGCAGGCTATGCCTTTATGCTGGATTACGGATCAGGGTATGGGCGCGATAGGCCAAATCAACCGAGTAGTGCAAAGGAATGGCTAAGTCCGAGAGTTAGCTATGCAATCGAATTATGGAAGCGAGACGCTTCAATCGGCGAAACGGCAAGGCGTATCGACTTAAGGTGGGCGGGTTCTTGACTCTCTCTTCCTATTCCTTCACGTCTTAATAAAATATGTTATGCTTGCGTAAGATGTTATCGAGTTAGCGAGCGTGGCTCGACGACGGTTACGGGTCTAAGTATGTGTTGAACACAAAGATAGAACATTGAAACAATCAAACAATTGAAGCGACGTGCATCAAGTGTACGAGTCGCGGTAGGGCAATGATGGTAGAACATTGAAGGACGATATTGAGATGTGCATCATGTGCACGGCTCCAAGAACATTGAACACTAGGCGTAGAACATTGATTATGGTGCTGAGCGTGCCTTTGTGCACTTAAGCTACGAAATGACTAAGTAAATACGGAGATAGGCTATGCGAATAACATTATGTACAAGACGCGTGAATACGAGTATGAGATGACTAAGCCGTTGGGCGTCGTGCATCAATATGGATGTGTTGGGGCATAACGCCGACGGAGCTCCCCATATGAATGGTGGATTATATTTATGGCACGGAAAACCGTTTATGTGCGAGACTATGCTTATGGAATACGAGATCGATTGGTATGCTATGGATTGTATGCTATGGAACGTATTGCATGGTTAATGGACTCGGATTGCCCGTGCACGGGTGCGGCTTCCCTCGAACGGTTACGCTGGGGCGCCGGGACCGTTCGGCCTAGGAGAGAATTATGTGTGGTATTTATGGTGCACAACATTCGGACGAATTGCGACCGTCCAGTGCTGTGATAAGCTATGATATCCGTAAGTTTGGGATCCTTCGGATACTGGGCTAGCAACCCGTATCGAAGCGATTGTAGGCTTACACATAAGAGATGCCAAGTCCATTATGGTAAGAAACACCATGACCTTCATATAGATAGGGCCGGTGGGTTGAGATGAGAGCTGGGTGCAGACGCAGGGCCTGCCACCCATTATGTATATGTTTATGTTTATGAATGGTCGGTTGCGTGAATCATATGTTTGCTTATGTTAAGTTCTAACCACTGCAGGCTAAGGAAATGGGACGGAGATGGGCACGAACACTATGTTTATGTTTCAGATTATGTCTAACTGTATTTGCTGCAGGAACACGATGTGGAACACATTTAAGTTATGTGCTATGTTTAAGTATTACCATGAAACCGATCCTAAGGCTAAATAGAAAGATCACCAATTAAGTTGCATGCTCACTAAGTTGAATTAAGTGTTTGGCTTGGGTGCGAGCGGGTCTTGATCAGTGCGAAGCGAGGACGAAAGCACTAATCCCCCACTAGTTTATGTACAGGTCAGGTTATGATTGGCTCGGGGCGGAGCTTGGCTTGGACGTGCCGAGGTATGGAGTCCTTGGCGTTCAAGAGGAGCTTCCGCACAGGCGTTCGGACTTGAGACATGGAGATGTTCGGCCGAAGACTACTTGGTGGCTATAAAGAGGCATAATGTATGGAACAATAAAATCCTTTGTGAGCTAGAGAGATCATGAGCGTTGTAGCCAATTGGCATATGTATTGGGCTATTCAGAGCCTTTGTAACCTTCAGTTCATTATGAATAAAAGAGATTCTTATGTTTCACTTGTTTCCTTCCGCTGCTTATGTTATCGATTTGAGATAGTTCTATGTGAACCTGTTATCTTGCCTTGCACGAGCGCAACTCCAGGCTCGTGCGGCATCACGCCCCAGCGAGGACGATGATTCGGGTTAAATCTAGCGAGGACGAGCGATTTTCCGGATCGGGACGTGACAAGTTGGTATCAGAGCGGTTCCATCCTTTGGACCGTACGTGAATCTCTTTGACCCTCAGTTGCTTCGCTATCGAATTTAGTTGACTCTAAGTTGTTCCGCAACCGCATGGCTCATGGATCTGCTCGACGCTACATTGGATGTTCCATACAATAAGTCTATATTAGTGCATACGTCTGCCACAAGTATGTCACGACTATTACGTGATCTTCGGGTGCCATCGGAGAGTGTTGATTGTACGAAGTGCAACGGGTGATAGGATGTTGGTCGTACGAAGTGCAACGAAAATGGCGATGTTGGTTGCATGAAGTGCAATGATATGCGTATTGTTGGTCGTACGCAGTGCGAGGAGTTATGTGTTGTTGGTCGCACGCAGTACGAGGAGTTATGTGTTGTTGGTCGCACGCAGTACGAGGAGATATGTGTTGTTGGTTGTACGAAGTGCAACGGATCGATATGTGAGACGATGCGTGTTATGTGGCTAGGCGAATGGTTATGTGTTGTTGGTTGCACGGAGTGCAGCAAGTCGAGAATCGTTCGTTGTATCGGTGCAACGAGTCGATATGGTATGATGCGTGTTGTATGGCTATGCGGATGGATAGCGATATGGTACGCGGGATTGAGTAAAGACCTTAAGTATTGAGACTAAGTTGTTGCACGAGCTGCAACGAGCAGGATTCGAAGATCGCGGATGCGATAGTACGAATCGGGTTGGTCGCTAAGTTGAGTTGAGTAGACGAACGTGTATGTTGGCCATATGTCGCGTTGAGCTTTGAATAAGCGAATGTTGCGAGTGTGATCGAGATGATCGCCATGGAACGATTAGATCGAATGTGTGTCAAACTTGAGCGAATGCTAGAGCTGGGATCGGAAGGATCGCCATACGGAATGGTTAAGTTGGAAGATAGATATCGGACCTATGCGAAGTGTGATGTCGAGTAATGACTCGATTTCGAGTGGTATATGCAATACCAACTATGCGAGCAATTATAGCGAAGTATTGTGTCGATAACGGTAGGCTCGATCCTGAGTGGTATATGGGATACCACTTAACGATAGCTATGTTAAGCCGCTTGGTGACTTGCGATAGGTTTCGTCGAAACGATTATGTGGTTACGATATGTTTGTCCGTAACGGATGGAATGGTACCGAGACTCGAGTGGAAATGATGCGATAGGAGTCGATATAAGTATGCTTTGGTGAATTAGTTAAATGAGTATGCGTGAAGTCGTGCCTACGGAGGATACGTCGGACGAGGATTCGCTAAGTATAAGTCGAACGATAGGCCGAGCATATACGAATGAATGTTACGTTGAGGAAATGGTCGACCCGGTCGAACTTATGTTGAGTTAGTACGGAGACTTCTTCGGAACATGTTGAGTAAGTACGGAGAAATTGTGCGAACGAATTTGGGTTAACGCGATGAATCGGTAGCACGATTGGAAGTGCGAGTTAGGGATATGAGAATAGATATGTGAAATTGAAAATTGTGTCGCGATGATGTTAAGTAGTTACAACCGAATGGATCTTGATAAGTGCGAGACTTGATTTGTATTCGAGTTCGGATAATGGCAATGATTGCAACGGGTTTGAGCTTATGAGAAAGGAAGATGTTCAAGTTATGCATATCGACGATGGTATTGAGGCGTATCAAAGACGATATACAATAACTCAGGGATACTCTGATCGAATAAACAAAAATTATGTTGAGCATTGTTGTTGGATGAATAAGATGCAAGTTAAGTTGATGTAGGTTCGGATGATAACGGTAGGAATGCTTCGAGACATTGAGAGTGGATGTATGTTACTCGGAAGAAAACGAGAGTGTTTGGATTTTTCGCAGATCACCACTATGTTGACATTCTTGTCTTGAGCGAGCGCAACACCAGCCTCGCACATGCGTCATGTCAAAATTAGAACGATCATTCCGCGTGAGCACTGGTATGGTGATTCATCCAGTGGGGATGATCGAACTTGCAAGGCGTGGCAATTTGGACATGGATTTGTGGTTTGATGCGAAGGTGGAATTGAGGATTGTGCGATATTGTCAACGGCAGTGCCTAAGTGACTCGAGTAGTAACGGCACATCAGTTGTGCGGGGGTAGACAAATTATGGATTGGTATGTCGGATTGGGTAAGAGTCGAATAGAAAATGTCGGGAATTGATTTGGCTCCGCGATAGGATATAGCATCGTTCGTTGTAACTGTCCCTCGTTGATGATCTTCAATTATCGAGCGTAGTTTCGGGGCAGATGACCCTAGAAGACTTGACCGCCAAATCAAGTGAATGTTGAAGTCCCATAGGATGACCCTAAAGAAGTCGCGTAAAGAATTTTATCAAGGATAAGGAATGAGGTAGTGCATATTGAAGATAAGTCTAAGCGAGTGAGTATCGTGTCTCGAAAGTTAGCGCGTACTTAAATCGATATGGTCAAGGAAAGTTATGTTGGATCGAATAGATGTTGAGGAACGTGCTTAGCGTAGTAATACGGTAAGGCGATTGCAAGGATTCTGCAATGCACGAGAGCAACAGATAGTAGAACGACCTAAGAGTGTGTCGTAGATCGGTTGAGTAACGGTTAGGCTATGTGTGTTGAGCGTGCGATCTATGTTACGAAACGAACTAGTCGGGATTGAATCAAAGATTGAGTAAAGGATTCGTACTCGGTCGAGTATCGGAGATAGGCATATCGTAAGAGACCTTGGGTCGGAAAAGATTGTTGCCTTTGAGCATCGGAGACTCAAGTTGACCTCTTGTGTCGGAAGAGATTAAGCATGATGTCTGGATAGGTTACCTAGCGGGGGTAGCCCCAGACGCGATACATATATGGTTCGAAAATATAGATCGTGTTGGGATAGTTGTGTGCAAGACTTAGTACGGATTGTAGGCAAAGGAATTTGAGACATGTGGACGTAGTCCATGTCGTAGAGGCCAAGTGTTATGAATGATTGGATGAAAGACTTGGGTTATGTGAGAGATATGAAACGGTTGGGCGAACAGGCGTTGCAGAGAATTGTTGTGATCGGATGCACAATAACTCGATGCAGTGCATGCGTTAGATGGCCGACGAGAAACTTATGAGATCGAACTAATAGTTTCGAGTTAGGTTATGTACAAGAAGTTGGAAGATGATCGCATATTATGGGATGATGCATACAAGATTGGGAATAGGCGTTAAGATATGACTAAGTCGAGTACGGACCGATGGATGCTTGAGGATTTAAGTTGAGCTTGTTAGTTTGTCCCGATATCCTACAACTGAGCTTAGCTGAAATGCATATATTGGTGGGATGCCTAAAATATGTGTATAATCCAAACTAAGTTGTATGATTCAACGATAGTAACACGAGATCGTGAAGCGATCTATGCGAGGCACTTGGATTAAGTATTGGTTTCGGTTCGAGGACGAACCTGATTTTGAGTGGTATATTATGTAATGCCCCGCTCCGCATCGGTGCATTACGATGAGTCGTTGACTCGAAGAGTTGCGTTAACCCGATGAGGTATCGATGCGAATCGATGCAAGTGTTACGTTGGCCAAAAGGTAAGCTTTGAGTCGATTGGAATCTATGAATCGAATCGATGCAAAGGATAAGTCCCGTTGAGCAAGTGCTGATGTTAGTTTATCTGGTGTGCAGGCTATGCCTTTATGCTGGATTACGGATCAGGGTATGGGCGCGATAGGCCAAATCAACCGAGTAGTACAAAGGAATGGCTAAGTCCGAGAGTTAGCTATGCAATCGAATTATGGAAGCGAGACGCTTCAATCGGCGAAACGGCAAGGCGTATCGGCTTAAGGTGGGCGGGTTCTTGACTCTCTCTCCCTATTCCTTCACGTCTTAATAAAATATGTTATGCTTGCGTAAGATGTTATCGAGTTAGAGAGCGTGGCTCGACGACGGTTACGGGTCTAAGTATGCGTTGAACACAAAGATAGAACATTGAAACAATCAAATAATTGAAGCGACGTGCATCAAGTGTACGAGTCGCGGTAGGGCAATGATGGTAGAACATTGAAGGACGATATTGAGATGTGCATCATGTGCACGGCTCCGAGAACATTGAACACTAGGCGTAGAACATTGATTATGGTGCTGAGCATGCCTTTGTGCACTTAAGCTACGAAATGACTAAGTAAATACGGAGATAGGCTATACGAATAACATTATGTACAGGACGCGTGAATACGAGTATGAGATGACTAAGCCGTTGGGCGTCGTGCATCAATATGGATGTGTTGGGGCATAACGCCGACGGAGCTCCCCATATGAATGGTGGATTATGTTTATGGCACGGGAAACCGTTTATGTGCGAGACTATGCTTATGGAATACGAGATCGGTTGGTATGCTATGGATTGTATGCTATGGAATGTATTACATGGTCAATGGACTCGGATTGCCCGTGCACGGGTGCGGCTTCCCTCGAACGGTTACGCCGGGGCGCCGGGACCGTTCGGCCTAGGAGGGAATTATGTGTGGTATTTATGGTGCACAACATTCGGACGGACTACGACCGTCCAGTGCTGTGATAAGCTATGATATCCGTAAGTTTGGGATCCTTCGGATACTGGGCTAGCAACCCGTATCGAAGCGATTGTAGGCTTACACATAAGAGATGCCAAGTCCATTACGGTGCGAAACACCGTGACCTTCATATAGATAGGGCCGGTGGGTTGAGATGAGAGCTGGGTGCAGGCGCAGGGCCTGCCACCCATTATGCATATGTTTATGTTTATGAATGGTCGGTTGCATGAATCATATGTTTGCTTATGTTAAGTTCTAACCACTGCAGGCTAAGGAAATGGGACGGAGATGGGCACGAACACTATGTTTATGTTTCAGATTATGTCTAACTGTATCTGCTGCAGGAACACGATGTGGGACACATTTAAGTTATGTGCTATGTTTAAGTATTGCCATGAAACCGATCCTAAGGCTAAATAGAAAGATCACCAATTAAGTTGCATGCTCACTAAGTTGAATTAAGTGTTTGGCATGGGTGCGAGCGGGTCTTGATCAGTGCGAAGCGAGGACGAAAGCACTAATCCCCCACTAGTTTATGTGCAGGTCAGGTTATGATTGGCTCGGGGCGGAGCTTGGCTTGGACGTGCCGAGGTATGGAGTCCTTGGCGTTCAAGAGGAGCTTCCGTACAGGCGTTCGGACTTGAGACATGGAGATGTTCGGCCGAAGACTACTTGGTGGCTATAAAGAGGCATAATGTATGGAACAATGAAATCCTTTGTGAGCTAGAGAGATCATGAGCGTTGTAGCCAATTGGCATATATATTGGGCTATTCAGAGCCTTTGTAACCTTCAGTTCATTATGAATAAAAGAGATTCTTATGTTTCACTTGTTTCCTTCCGCTGCTTATGTTATCGATTTGAGATAGTTCTATGTGAACCTGTTATCTTGCCTTGTACGAGCGCAACTCCAGGCTCGTACGGCATCACGCCCCAGCGAGGACGATGATTCGGGTTAAATCTAGCGAGGACGAGCGATTTCCCGGATCGGGGCGTGACAGCCGCCGACACGGGGGGTTGTGCGACGAGGGGAACGACGATGGGAACAACGGAGGGAGGCGCGGCTAGGGGAAGGGCTTGTCTCCGGCGCCTGGCACGGGACCGCCGGGGATGACGTCGCCGAGGGCGCCGAGGGGCAAGGGGGATGGTGGGGGAAGCCCGCCTGAAGGAAGGAGAGGCTCCAGGGGGAGGGGGGCCAGGCAGGGCCCGAACTGCCGGAGGAAAGGCTGGCCTGCCACGCAGACCAGGCGAACGCTAGGATGGCTCCGGCAAGCGGCGGCGCTCCAAGCCGGAGTACGCTCCACAGAGGGGGCGACGGCGCTCCCAGGAGCCCGCGTCCAGAGCTCCTCATCTCTCTCTCTATATATATATATATATATATATATATATATAGAGAGAGAGAGGATGAGGGAGGTGAGGTGCCACCCTATGGAGGGTGTCTACTTGTCACCCCCACATGCTATCATCATGCACCCATGTGCATGATGATAGCATGGAGGGGTGACAAGTAGACACCCCCCCGTGAGGTGGCACCCTACCTCCCTTATTCTATATATATATATATATATATATATAAGGGAGCGGATCAAAATCCCCCCTTAGAAAAACCCCTCATTCTAATTCGTAATATTAATGTTAATATTAATTTTAATGTTAAGTTTAATGTTAATTTTAGTATTTAATGTTAATATTAACATTAATATTAACATTCAACATTAATATTAACATTAATATTAACATTAAATTACGGATTAGAGTGAGGGGGATTTTCAGAGGGTTTTTTAAAGGGGGCTTTTGATCCGCTTCCTATATATATATATATATATATATATATATATATATATATATATATATATATATATATATATAAAATCTCAGCCCAAACCCATTGGGCCGAGCCCAACCCGACAACACAGTAACCAAATCCATTATGCACAGTAAACCCAAACCCATTAATAAACGGGTTTAAACCCAATAAACATAATCAAACCCAAAACCAAAGTTTCGTATCCTGACAGTTAGGGACACGAAACGATTGCATCTGACACGAGTCTTGTGTCCAAGGCGAATACCCACGTTCTGACACGAGTCTCCCATATCCAAGGCTACAGATGCACTCCATGACACGAGGCGACACGGGTATGTGAAAACGAGAAATAGAGTCGAAGCTGAGGTGAAACGACACGTACGTGTCCGGCGATGGTTGGCGTTCGGGGCTGCTACGCGGCGGAGGAGACGTCGGGATGGCCGGAGAAAAACAGGGACACGTTCGTCTCGTCAAGGCGAACAGTTCGGCGATGGTCAGAGCGGCTGACGACGGCTAGATCGACGGCTAGGGTAGATCTAGGTTTCCAGCGAGGGTGTTGGGGTGTTTTGGTAGGCGGCTAGGGCGGTCGGGGAGAGGAATAGGGTTAGGATTTTGAATGGGGTGAGTTTTATAGGCAAGAATTTGGGATCGATTTGGGGTTTTTGTATAGGAATTAGGATCTAGGGTTAGGGTTAGGATTCCGTCGCATGGCCGGTCGGCGCTCGGCCAATGGCCAGCCGAAGACGTGGGTAGTTTTCCATAAAAACCCTCCAAAATTCTTAAATTACAAAACAGCCCACCGCCTTAGCTATTTGCAAATTCTAGATTTGCAATCTAACCCCCGTTGTGTTCTGTGCAAATTTAAATTTGCACAGGCAAATCAAATATTACAGTTTGACTTAAAAACATTCGAATTAATTACAAACTGCTATAAAAATAATTTAAACAATTACAAAACTAATTTTTAAAATTGTAAAATGATATTTTAGTATTTAAAAACTATTTAAAAATTATTTAAAAATTCTAGAAAATTCTTAAAAATTATAATAAATTATTTTAGGGCTAACAATGTCATTTGTGTTTAAAAACTCTTAATTTAAAATATATAAATAACATGGACTTACACGAGCCAAATGGAAAGGTCCGAGTCTTGCACCCAAGCCGATCACATAATTGCTCTAATACTCGTGGCACATTTTATATTTACATTGTATATCAGTTATTCCTGTTCAGTTCTACTTTTTTGTACGTTACACCCCGACATGATTTCCTGTTTTACATATCTTGTTTATATTCCAGTCTTGATATATCATCTTGTATTCTATTATGATTGTCTCTTATATCATTTTTCAATACTATGGAACTGCTGTTGGTGTTTGTGCTCGTTCATTTTTTTGACAGGATAACCCCGTTGATATTTACAGAGAATTTTGATGCTGATTGCTCGACCCATTTTGGTTATGGCACTGACGGAGACTATTACTAGGAACTCCCTCTTATGTCAGTGTCCGTAGAGGACATAGTACCAGTAGTGACCTAGACTAGTTAGGTTTGACTGGACTGCGTTCCAAATGGGTTTTGAGACTTGTAGTACTTATTTGGATATTGTGTTATGTCTTAAACTCTGATCTTGTGTGGTGACTTGAATCTCTTTCAGTTTATCTATTTCCATCATATCTTTATGATATTCGTGCTTATCTTCCTTAGATGTCTTGTGATTGAGTTGAGATTATATACCTCCGTGCGGATGTGACAGGTACATATATATTGTGTCTAGATGCTATACTTTATAGTAGACCAATACAGCGTTCTACCGTCGATTATGCGGTATAGGCTGGACGTACCCACGTGCTCGTGCCCCTAATCAGGGTGCAGGTCGTGACACGTTATATCTTAGTGTTCGACACGTACTACGATTTCTCTCATTCGAGCCACGTCCGTGGACTCGATAGGTTAACTTAGCATACAAGGGTACATTTTAATTAGGCATGACGGAGTAGAAAAGAAGGGTCAGAATCCTACCACCTTTGCCGGTTCGCCTATCATTTCGTCAAGTCTATGCGGCTCGATTTCTTAACTTCGTTGCACGTCCAACTCTTCTAACTTAGCCATTCGAGCACTTCGTGCTCTGTTGAACTACCTGAATAATTTGACCTACCATGCTTGTGCCTCAGCCCATTGCAAGGCGACACTTTGGTTTCTGCGGACTTTGTTACAAATGAGGCAAAATGTCGACCTATGAATATTCAGCCTAAAAGCCTAGCATGCACATGAAACCAACTAAAATCAATACTTATTCAATTCAAACTTATCATCTCTTCGGGCCAACTTAGTACTTGCATCGATTCGCATTGATACTTCTTCAGGTCAACTTAACTCTTCGAGTCAACGACTCAGCATAATGTACCGTGCGGAGTGGTGCATTACATCCCTCACTAGATATTTGGCATCCTAAGATTGTTTTAGTGGTGCATCCACACTAGGATGATCATACCTTTAGATATTTACATATATCCTGAAGACATATGGAGATCGACTCACTTTCTCTTTCTATTACGTTTTTTTGTCACTAGGTTTTTTCGAATAAAAGGTTTGGTGGAGTCTATTCACATATATCACTAACTAGTTGCCCGAAGACTGATGTCAATCATCCTTGAAGACTGATGTTGATCATTCTTGCGGACTAATGTCTGATCATTCATGTTGACTAATACAAATTGTTTATTGAGCTGAGCACACTTAAGAAGGAGTGTTACAAGTACTTTGTAATTAACTAGTTCATTGTGCCCAACTAAATAATAGAGATATCTTTATCTCTTCATGGTCTCGTGTGATTAATGTCTTTGTAATCTTATAGCCAAAGTCTACTATAAGTAGAATTATATGGAGAACCCTTGAGACATTCAACAACAGAGAATTCGTTCATTCTCTCAAGAATTTCATTAGACAAACTTATTCAAATTTTGGCAAAATTTTCTTTTTCAAGATAGTATAATAAATATATTTGTATTTTAAGAAACTAGCATATATGTAGGTGGCTTATACATATTTTAACATCTTTTTAATTAACTTTTTTTTTGGTACTTGGGAAGAATAAAATGTATCATAATAACAAACTATATTTTCTTAAAAAAATTACATAATTACCTAACTTTTCTCATTAAATTTAATGAACAATTTTTAATTAGTAAAATTAGGTAAAGACATATTTGGAAGAAAAAAATTACATTGAAGCCAACTTTTCTTATTATATAGTAGTATGGATATAAAATCAAGAACATCTATACTACTATATAATGGAAAAAATAGACTTCATCGTGGAAGTTTTTGTTCCAAAAATTTCCTCATCTATATTTACTAATTAAAATTGTTCATCTTTACTACTATATAATAAGAAAAGTAAGCTTCACCGTGGAAATTTTTATTCCAAAAAATGCCCTCATCTATATTTACTAATTAAATTTTTTTTTATTAAATTTAATATGAATAGTTATGTAATTATGTATAGAAAAAAATTAAGGAGATTGTTTGTTCTTTCCAATTGTTATAAAATACGTACGAGGTACGTACATATATATTAGTTGACGTAATAGTTATATCAAATTATATATATAAGTATATAGTGGAAGATTATATATATAAGTATAGGCTAATTATATGGGCACATCCAAATATTATATATAAGTATAGGCTAATTATATGGGCACATCCAAATATGATCATGGCTAGCCCGGATTGTGGCTAGCCCAAATTTTTTTGTTTTTCACAAGGCTAGCCCAATTTTTTGATCTTGGCTGTCCCAAAATTCTCCCCCCCCCCAAACCCATTTTTTCCCTTCATTTGAAAAATTTCTTCTCTCTCTTCAAAAACCCTCACCCCTCTCTTCTTCTTCTTCTTCCTCTTCTCCTCCACCTCTCCTCAATCCCCAACATCTTCCTATTCTCATCCACAACTCCTAAATCTCCAACATCTTCCACTTCTCCTCCACCATCCTGCTCTTTTGAAGAAATTAATTCAAGCACCCAAATCTTTCTCAATTTATTTCCAAAATCCTAGAAATTAATTTAAAAAATTCAAGCATCAATTACATTGTTTATTTCAATTCTTTGTAGCCCATTTGAATGAATTAAACTACATACGGAGTGGAAAATTATTCATTTAAATTAAACCCAAGTATGAACGAACGAGAAAACTCTGCGTCGACAAGGACTGTCCAATTTTCCGGTAGGGCAGTCCTACAAACTGAATAGACTGCCAGAAAACTGGACAGTCCAGTCATAACATGTGAAACTTAGGACTGCCCATTCTTCTGGCAGTCCAACATACAGACTGGACTGCCAGATAGTTGGGCAGTCCAAAGTTACATATGCTGTGAGTTGGACTGCCAATTCTTCTGGCAGTCCAACATACAGTAAGGACTGCCAGAAAAATGGACAGTCCTTTATTTCACATGTTGTGACTTAGGACTGTCCAGTTTTCTGGCAGTCCATTCAGTTTGTAGGACTGTCAGAAAATTGGGCAGTCCTTGTTTACACTAGTTGAACAACAATATTATGATTTCCACCAATATTAGGGTTTGTGCATTATGAGGAGCCTTTGGGTGCCATCAAAATTGTAAATGAGAAGAAAATTAGGATTTAATTTTTGGGTGTTTTATTCTCATTTTCTTCTTCTCCGTCAATTGAAAATCGAAATGGGAAGAAAATTAGGATTTAAACCCCCATTATACTTGGAGATAGTGAGAATGAGTTGAGAAAGAAAATTAGGGTTTAAACCCCATCAAAATTCTTATTTTTGTTATTTTTGTTCTTCTTCTTCCTCTTCTTCTTTTTCTTGTTCTTCTTCTTCTTCTTGGATGAGTTGAGAAAAAAGAACAAAATTAGAAAAATTGACTTGTATACCAAAGAGTGGGATAGCCATGATCACTTTCTTCAATTGTAAACTTGTAAATAAACCAAAGTTTAAAATGGGCTAGCCATGATCATATTTGGATGTGCCCATATAATTAGCCATAAGTATATAGAAAAAAAAGGTTTTTTTCTAAGGGCACCACAACTTTTGCTAGGGGCTAGCCCTTACTTGTGGGCAGCCCAAGAAGGTGAAACTTTTGCTAGGGGCTGCCCACAAGTTGCTTGGGGATAGCCCAACCCCCTAAACCCACATTTTCATTCCATTTCTTCATTTCCTCTCTCTCTCTTCCAAAAGCTCTCTTCCAAAAGCTCTCCAAACCCTAAAACTATTCTCCACCACTCCTCCACCACTCTATTCCAAATTCTTCCACCACTCTCTCCTCCACCACTCCACTGCAAGAGATGACACGGAAGTCAAAATAATCATCGGATTCTAGGTATGTTCTTCCCTAATTTCTTCTACATTTTTCTAATTTTTTTCCAAGTCAAAGAATTGTTGTTAAATCTCCAAAAAGATTTGATAAATTAGGTTTAGAATTAGTTTAGGGTTCATGAATGAATTTTTCGAACACGATAATTCGCACACATTACTTGAAACCCAAACCCTAGAATACACGACGTTCGACTGCTACAGTCGAGCAGCATTAGGACTGCCAGGGATGTGACAGTCCTACTGCAAAGTAGGACTGCCAGACTCCATGCAATCCTACTGTGAAAGAGGACTGCTGAAATTCTGGCAGTCCTACTTTACAGTAGGACAGCCACATCCCTGGCAGTCCTAATATATATAGCACTGGGGGGTGACATTAGGAATTCTTAACATGATGTTTAATTTAATTGTTGTCTATTTTCGTTTCTATTATTTAATAATTGTATGTTATCCTGCAGTCCTCTGGCCGCTCCGAAGAGAATACAGCCCACATGTCCAGGCGCAAGGAACGCACCGAGGGACGTCCTCTCGAGAGACCGATTAGAATCTCAGAACCGGCTCTAGAAAGGGAAATCACTGGAGCGACTGGCTGGTCTCGGACGCAGCGATCGGCTCCCCCTGCTCGGTCGAAGCAATGAGCTTCTCCTAGTCCTCAGGCTTCTTCCGACGACGACGTGCCTATTGGCTGACTATTATCACGTGACGGTTCCAACTCCTGATGGTGCATTTGCAACAAAGTTTAAGAGAGAAAGATGGCCATATATGCTTGGAGCAATGATACATTATTGGTTTCAAGAAGGAATGATGTTAATTGTTTGTTGGGTTTCTTTTAGTAGTGCAAACTTGCTCTCTTGATAGAAAATATTGCTTCTATATTCATAAGATTTATAATTTGTTCTGTTTATGAAGGTTTGTATTGTGTAAACATTATGTCACATTATTTAGATTATTCTTCATTATGGCAAATGTTAATGCATTCTAATGCATCTATTGCCTTCCCTGAGCTACAATACGAGTTCTTGCTAATAAGATTATTGACTCATAATATGCCAGCAACTACCAAAATCTAACCTACATGATAATACTATTGAAATATGGAAAAGTCATACCATTATCGAAGTCTCACGATATGACAGTTAGCAATTGCAATCCAATGATTGTTATTTATGTTTGGAAACTTAAGTTGTTGGCCATTTCCTGATATTCTTGATTTAGTTTCAGGACTGCTAGCACCCTGGCAGTCCTACTTAAGTGTAGGACTGCCAGGGTCCTGGCAGTCCTAATTGAAACCCTCTGTGATGAGAGTTTCAAATAGGACTGTCAGCACCCTGGCAGTCCTACTTAAGTGTAGGACTGCCAGGGGGTTGCAGTCCTATTTATAACTCTCTGTGATGAGAGTTTGAAACTGAAACTCTTTGTCACAGAGAGTTTCATTTAGGACTGCCACCCCCCTGGCAGTCCTACACAAAAGGAGGACTGCCAGGGTGCTGGCAGTCCTAATTGAAACTTGCTGTTATATAAATGACCATTCTCCTGTGTTTTAGCACGGAGAATGGCCATTCTCCGTATAATTTAGCACGGAGAATGGCTATTTTCCATGTAATTTAGCACGGAGAATGGCTATCTGATCCAGTATCAGGACTGCCACTCCCTAGCAGTCCTACATTGAATTAGGACTGCCAAGGTGCTGGCAGTCCTAATTTAATGTAGGACTGTCAGGGGGTGGCAGTCCTATTTGTAAGTCTCTGTAATTTAGCACGGAGAATGGTCATTCTTCCCGTGTAAATTAACACGGAGAATGGTCATTCTCCTACTTTTTAACACTGGAAATGGCCATTCTCCGTGTAAATTAAGACGGAGAATGGTCATTCCAGTGCATTTTATGGTCAGTTGAAACTTTGAAGGGCCATAACTTTTGACTGGGAGGTCGAAACGAGGCCCGGTTTGTCGCAAAATGAGCGTATCTTCGAGGAGGCTGAGATTAACCGCTTCATCGTTAGACGGCCTACCGAAATTTTAGAATCGCAAAAAATAATGTTCGGACCTCCGTTTTAGCACTTTTGTCAAAATTTTAGAATCGCAAACAAATATTAATTCAATGACTTACAAATAGGACTGCCACCCCCTTGGCAGTCCTACATTCAATTCGGACTGCCAGGGTGCTGGCAGTCCTAGTTCAATGTAGGACTGCCAAGGGGGTGGCAGTCCTGATACTGGATCAGATAGCCATTCTCCGTGCTAAATTACACGGAGAATGGCTATTCTCCGTGCTAATACACAGAAGAATGGCCATTTATATAATAGCAAGTTTCAATTAGGACTGCCAGTACCCTGGCAGTCCTCCTTTTATGTAGGACTGCCAGGGGGTGACAGTCCTAATTGAAACTCTCTGTGATAGAGAGTTTCAAAACTCTCATCACAGAGACTCACAAATAGGACTGCCAGGGGGGTGGCAGTCCTGGTACTGGATCGAATACTTTAACAAATTGGTATATTTTGCCACACATACTTGCACACATGTAAACACATATAACACAGATAGCACACATATAAACACATATAACACAGATAGCACACAGGTAGACACATATAACACAGATAGCACACATATAACACAGATAGCACACATGTAAACACATATAACATACTGAACTTCATATTTCACTGTATACAAAATTTACTCCATATAGTTTAGTGGACTTCAAATTTTACTGTATACAAAAGTGGTCCTCCATATACAAAATGTCAAACTGTAAATATATCCATACTTAGTCGATTTCGACGTCGTAATGGTCAGCCACCACAGTTTGTCGTCCCGGGCAATTTTGGGCCGATCTGGATATCACTAGAACTATGTTATTTTCCCGTCCAACTTCTCGACACCAATGTACCGCACCCTCGCTTGATTCAAAACAAAGATCGGTCCAGAATAAATGGGCTACATTGACTGCAATTGGAGCAGGTACCGCAAAATCGGAAGATCTCAAGTCCTACAATAGAACTTAAAAGTTAATACAATTAGACAACATCATAAAGCAAATAGATTTCATAGATTAGGACTGTCAGAGAGGTGGCAGTCCTTCACATATGTAGGACTGTCAGGCCCCTGGCAGTCCTACATATGTGAAGGACTGCCACCTCTCTGACAGTCCTAATCTATGATCGGGACTGCCAGAGAGGTGACAGTCCTCTGTGTCACAACCCGATTTTGCATCCGATGAAAAGTTAAAACTTAGTTACCAAGAGGGCTTCCGATGCATCAAAGTATTCTTCGGACGTGGCGGGAAGAGAGTATACAACATTTGATGATCCCGGTTGTTTCATGTTCAATATTTTTCTACCTTAAACACATAATTCAACTTTTTATATGTGAAATTCATGTTTAAAACATTAAACATATATTAATTCGATGACTTACCAATAAATGAGAGAAGTCAATGACCTAGAGTTGAGGAAAAAATTTGGGATAAAATTCAATGATCTAGAGTTGAGAGAAAAATTTGGAAAAAATATAGTTTAGGAAAAAACTTGGGGTTAAATTCTTTGACCTAGAGTTGAGGGAGAGAAGAAAAGAGTTGAGGGAGAAAAGAAAAGAGTAGAGGGAGAGAGAAAAAAAAAATAAAAGTTGGTATTTATACCTTTGCTTGGATTAGCCTCCAAGTAAAAAAAATTGATGGCAAACTTGTAATATTTTAAAACATTTTTGGGCTAGCCCCTAGCAAAAAGGGTGGTGTCCTTAGAAAAAAAAAAAAAAAAAAACTCAAATTGAGTCGATACATATCTTTTTCAAGTCAAAAGAAACCTCTTCCTCGTTCTCTGCCCCATGGCCAACCTCCCTCCATCTCTGTCGGTGAATCTGAATCCTCCGTTCGGTGGGCCCTCCCC
This sequence comes from Iris pallida, assembly GCA_029216955.1. NCBI lineage: Eukaryota > Viridiplantae > Streptophyta > Magnoliopsida > Asparagales > Iridaceae > Iris > Iris pallida. Next base: position 16,477,895 of record JANAVB010040817.1, on the reverse strand, counting down.
GCCGTCTCCCTCCTCCGCCGGCAAGGACCGCCGGATGGCGTCCGCGGAGCAGCTCGTCCTCGACCTCTGCGACCCCGACCTCAGAGAAAACGCTCTTCTTGATCTCTCCAAGGTCATCCTAAATAAAAAAAATCTATTCCCACAATCTTTTTTTTTTTTTGTTACAACATCGAGTTTGATTGCTATGGGTCTGATAGATGTTAAATTTGATTTTATGCGGAAAAAATGCGATCTTTTTATTTTATTAGACTTACATCCCACCTTTTGTCACGAAAAACATTCATTTTGTCACAAAAAATATTCGTTTTGTCGCACACAAAAAAGAAAAATTTCTTGAAAAAAATTTTCTTGACAAAAACTGGGATGTAATTATAATAGAACTGAAAAGTGGGATGTCAGTACAAATTCATATTAATAAGTGGGATGAAAGTCAAAAAATCCCTTTTGTTTCTTGGTACCCAAGAGTTTAGTGTGGATATTGAGTTTGGTCTAATGAACTGCTTGCGCCAAAATTATTTAGTTTTATTCCGGGCTAGACTGCATGGAGCGGTGCCTGTCACCTGCGTAGCGCTCGGTGGGAAGATCATTAGTAGACGAGAAGTGTAATTAATGTCTTAGTTATGGCGTTACATCGAACTCATATATAGTGCAACTCGTTATCATAATTTATCTTCTGCTATGATTAAATGCAGAATCACATTTGTAGGAAAATTTTGAGTTTACGTCGAACTCATATGTAGTGTAACTCATTATCATAACTAGTGTATATGCACGTGCATTGCACGTATTTTAACTGCCTTTTAATTAATTTTTTACGTACTTTGGAAGAGCAAAAGACATCAGAAGAGCAAACTATATTTTCCTTAAAAAATTATATGTAATTACCTAGCTGTCCTCATTAAATTTAATGAACAATTTTAATTAGTAAAGTTATGCAAGGGCATATTTGGGAGGAAAAAAAATTCACGGTGAAGCAAACTTTTCTTATTATATAGTAGTATAATTTTTCTTATTATATAGTAGTACAACTTTTCTTATTATATAGTAGTATAGATTCATCTTCTACTATGATTAAATGCCAAAGCACATTTATTGGAATTTTTGAGTTTACGTCGAACTCATGTATAGTGTAACTCACTATCATAATACATCTTCTGCTATGATTAAATGTCGAAGCACATTTATAGGAAATTTTGAGACGTGGTTTTGAAACGATGCCTTGAGAATAGTGAAGATGCGTAGGGAGGTCCATTATGGATTAGGGGAGGGGGCATCGCCCCCCCCCCCCCAAGTAAACTTCTGAAAACTTTGAAAAAATTTAGTATACATTTTGATTTTTTATAGTGTATTCAACCACCTAAACTTTTACGAGAATATGTGCTTATCTTCTTGGCCCCCCTCAACCCTCAATCCTGGTTCCTTCCTTAGGGATGCGGGTCCAGGTCGTGGATACGTTCTCTTATTCTTATATTGGGGACAACCGACTGTGATTGCCCATATATCAATATGGTTGCTTTTCATATGAATTTTATCCTCAAGACTAAATGTACTACCATATTGGAAAATTGTTGTCTAAAATTTTCAGTTCGCATCACCTAGTAGTCAATAGAATCTCCTCAACCTTCACCTGACCATACTTATAACTTGAATAAGGATGACTACCTTTTTTTTGGACTTTTAACTTTTAGGTTAGGTTTTCTCTTTCCAAATGTTCCCTGCCAGCCTGAGAGGGTTACATTCTAGGGGTTCTCTTCCCAAATATTCCCTGCCCTTGGATATCAATATCTGCTAGCCTTACAGTGTTTTTTAGCTTGGTTTTTTTCCTCTCCATATATTCCTTGGACTGGGGTGGGTGTCGAATACCTACTTCTAAGGATTGACATCTGTTTGTTTTTTTGGCCTAAGATTACTTTTCTCAACTTAATATTTGCTCTTTAGTGTTGGTTGATGAACGATGACGATAACTTTGAGTTAGAAGGGAGCATTAGGACCAGACTTGATTTGTATGGGGCCACCCAATCAAATCCAATAAGCTTATGTTGTTTTTCACAGTTTTAAAACCAGCTGAGATGAAGAATCGCAAGATAGTTATGCTGTCTAAGGTCCCCAAAAATTTGTTATTGTACCTCTTGTGTAATGTGTAACATAGTGAAATTTAAGAGGCTTTTGTGAATAATTTTTTGTCATAGAATGCATATGCTTGAACTTGATTAAAGCGTCATTGCATCCTTCGCTTTTCTCATTGAAAAAATGGTTGTTTTTTTTTTCCTCTTATGGTCGAGAGGCAGATGATATATGATCAAGTTACCGGGCAGCCTACAAGCATTTGGAGCAAAATTGTAAATATTTATTTATAACATACAAAAAGACGAAGGAAGTTTATTCTTTTGGAGATTGGCAGTGGATGTGTTGTACAATGATAACGACCATTTTGCAAATATCTTATGTAAGGTTCACTAACAATTGGACCTACTTGTCATGCACATATTGGAGGTAAGAAGAAATCATATATAATGACAGAGTGATAAGTACAACCATAGCCTTAGCCTTAACTAATTCGATAATGATTAAGCACCGTTCCAACTGTTTGGTTTGAGTATTCTTCATCAATCATCCACTTATTAGGACTTATTTCACATATTTAAGCAAATATCTTATGCTTGGGTTTCAACCCTCGACTTTCATCCCAGTATGCGACTCTCTTTGCAGTTTTATGTATCAAATATCTTATATTGATGACTACTTGCTCCTTCTGTTTAGTTTCTTTTTAGTATGGCAAAAAGAACTTTAACAAATGAAATAAGTTTGACTTAAATTTGCATGTTGTTTAAGTTTCATCCTCTCTCAACCTCTTTATATTTTCCTTCATGTGAGTTCATCTTGGTGCATCTACTTGAAATCTTAGTTTCATAGTTACCTACTAAGATTTTGGCTTTATAACTGTCATGCCAAATTTGGTAGGTGGTGATTTAGATATTAAACATCTTTGTTGCGGAGGGAATGTTTCATATGCAAAACTCTATTAGTATTACTATTATTATTTCCATGCACCACTTGTTAACTTTTGGAATGATGTATTAATTGTGCAGAAAAGGGAGATATTCCAAGATTTAGCCCCATTGTTATGGAATTCTTATGGCACCATAGCAGCTCTCCTTCAGGTGGGAATCTACCTCCCTTTTGTTGTCTGTTTGAGTTATAATAGATAATATTACTATGACACTAAACCATTGATGTAGAAATCTAGCAAAGTCCATACTCTTAGTGTTGTATATTATTTAATGTATGATGAATAATCTTAGTAACACTCTAAATGGATGGAGGGGCCTATATGGCTCTAAATCCTATTTTCATGGCTTACTTGGTTGTTGATTTATAGAATTATTTCTTTTATGATAAAGCAATTCCTAATATGTATTATTTGTCTTTTGGTATTTTTGCATATAGGTCCCTTAAATTTAGCTTTTTTTACATAAGTCCCCTAAATCTTATTATTTGTTTAAAGTCTCACAAATGATTAATAATTGAGTTATGGGTCCCCGAGTTCACTTAAGTGATGGATGATGGGAATATTTTGTTCACTTGAGCATAATTGAACCTATTTGACACTTTTGCCCCTTCCCTTTCCCATGTCTTCTCTTTTTCTCCTTTTTCCATAATATTTTTGTGTTCAACTTTTGAAACCCTAACAACATCTTAAGATCCATTAGGATGCATATATTGCCATGTTGTCAAAATTTTACGATCCTGGTTGTGGATCACCCGTTCCGGTTGGATTGGACCCAAAAAGTTGCAGCGATGAAGTATCGTCCGGATCGGGTCCGGATCGTAGGATCCAAATTGTGGATCACACGACCCTATCTGGATCCTAGTATCCAAAGGAGGAGGTATTGCAAATTTGGTGGTTGGTATTTGTTTTTTTAATTCAAAAAACCTTTATACAAGTTAGATAGGACATTTGTAACATATTAAACCTATTTATTTTGCCTCTTTTTAAGATCTACACTTCTTTTTCCTCTACCAAAACCTACAAGTAGAGAAACTTGGATCTCTTCTTCCTCACTCTTTCGAATATATTTCTTTTGTTCCAGTGGATAAGAAGCAAAGATGATATCTTTTAACGACGAGAAATAGGAGAGGACTAATTTATTATATAGATGATTCCAAAGAAGATCCTCTCTTTAGCTCAAGTGAAAGCGATGGATGAAGCTTATGATTTAGTTTTTATGTCTATTTGTTCTTGTGACTCTTTGGAGAACGACATATTAATAAAAGTTTGGTTAACATTTTGGAGATCATATGTATGTTTTGTGATATAGTATGTAAGGCTTACCTACTTGATGTTATACCTCAAATATGCATAATATAGCATAGATATGAATTATCCATAGTTTTTTTTAGTGTTTTAATGTTGGATCCTACGATCCACAGACCTAATCCGATTTGGATCCCTTATGATTCGATCTTGACAACATTGCATATGTCCTAAATTATTATTCTTTAGCTTCAAAACTTTATCTTTTGAGGTGGTTTATCAAAATTTTTTTCTTAACTATTTTGATGGATTCTTTTCGTTTTGGTAAGTGAATTATTTTCCTGGAGGAAATGGTGGAGTTGTGGGAGGAGCATGAGTGAAAGGGGAATACAAGTAATATAAACATGAGCTTTGAGATGAATGAAAAGGTGATTGAAAAGTATTTAATATAGGGATGAGGACAAAAATAGGGGAATGAGCAAGGTAGAGGAAGAATAGTAGAAAAATGATAGGGATGACAAAATAAACTTTTTAGTCTATTAACCATGGAGTTGGGTTAATGTTTAATTAATAGAGTGGATTGGGTTTATAATTCAATTGTTATTAATTTGAGGGACTTGTAATCAAATAAGAAGATTTTGGGACTTATTTAAAAATATGAGAGATTAAGAGAATTATGTGCAAACTTATTTTTAGGAAATGATGGGCAATGTTGTTAAGATTGGATTGGATCGTAGAATCGTAAATGGGTTCAGATCGGATCAGATATATATCACGGACCGTAGGATCTACGATTAAAACCTTAATAACTTCAAAGAAATGAACATCTCATATCTATGTTGTATTACACATGTTTGAGGTATATAACATCAAGTAGTTCAGCATAATCTACCACAAAGTATACTCAATTTCTCGAAAACATTAACCAAACTTCAATTAATATTGTTGAGAATCCAAGTGCTAGTGCTAAGCACTTTTGCAAACCTATACGCGCTCAGTGTCATGCGCAGAAGAAGAAGAAGAAGAAGAAGAAGAAGAAGAAGAAGAAAGCTGGGAGGAACGTTGCTGATACTCAGCCTATGCGCGTGAAGTGCAACTCAGTTGCATGTGCGGGTAGGGCCATGCGCGCTCCAATTTCTGAAGATGGAACAAGTTTTTCTCACAAGCATCAGCGCATGCGCGTGAAGGACTTATGTCTTCAACAGAATCTCTTACTCCGACGATCCTATACACTCAAGCTGTGAAGTTAGAAATGAAGCTGTGTGCCGCAGTGTACTAAGTCAAAGAAGTCCAAGGCAGCTCGAGTCATGTGCACACAAGCTGCTGAATCTACCGCAATGCATGGACATCAAGGACATGCGCCGTCCAAGTTGATGCACGCATCAAAAGCCAAGCTGAATAAGGTGGAAACTATGTTGCTGCCAGTCAGCATGCGCCATTTACAGCGAACTAGTTTCACGAACAAACCCATTCGCCATTTTGACTCAACAAGAAAAGTTAACTTTTATTTGCTTTTAAGATACAAAAAATCCTAATACAAGGAATTCTAAGTACAAAGATATCTAGAGAAGTATAACGATGAATATTAAGTCGGCACGTGACTTCTTTACTCCGTTGACAATCCGATACAAGAGTCGGAGGAACTTGCTAAATCTGGCTCATTGGCAGAATTTGGCAGCAAGGGGGCTCCAGATGCTCTCTCTTTGTCCTGGTCTCCGCCTTGGAAAACACATGTTCCAAGCTATTTATAGTCATTAGTACTGTAACAGCCATATGTGTGCATGAAATAGGCAATATGTACTGTGTTTGCCTTTATGTGCATGAAATTAGACAGAAATATACTGCTTTCTGCCTTCTGCGCATAGAAATACTACTCTGCATATGGAGTTATGTAACTGAAACATTCAACGTGCGCAGAATGCGGATATAAACGTCTGCGCAGTACACGGTCTACTTGATACGTGGCATCCGTTACGAGTCTTTAGCACATGACTCGGCCTTGAACGACCGCACATGTCATGGATCTGAACGTTGCACATGTCACGGGCTATGCAACACGTGGCATCCGTTAGAGGAATTAAAAGTCCACACAACAACTGTTGTTTAAACTTTGAAACGTATGCGCGTTAATATGCATTAAATCCGCATGACCTCTTCATCTTCATCTTCACAACTGTCCACTGCCAGCTGTACATAAACTCAAGAGAATTGTATGCGCGAGGCTTTGTATGTGCCATACTCAAACGAATGGATGCCCATGATGCCACATGGCACTGCTCCGTTGCTGATGTAAGCGCTGATGTTTCCTCGGTCTGCGTGTAACTGCCGTATGCACAGATTATGAACTGGCATAACTTTTAATGCATTGCTTTGACTGCAGTGTTTTCTACACATAACTTGTATGCACATGGCACGTGGCCGTGTCCATCCTCTTTATGTGCGTGGTCTTATGCACACAATTTTAAAACTTCATTGACGTAACATCTGAAGAATGTCACATGGAATTATGCATACATCCCAAAGTTCACCGTCTTTGGAGCATAGCTTCTCAGCACATAGAAAAGTTCTGCGCATGAAGTCCCACATATGAGGTCAGTTCACTGCTGCTTCATAGGGTTTCAGAGTATAGCTGTGCATAGACTAATGCACATGGGATTGCTTCTTGTGCAAGGTTATTCTACACATGAAGTGGAATAATTCTTCTGGCTGCACATAGACTTGTCTGTCTCCCTGCGCATAGCTAGGACTCGCACATAGACTCTGAGAATTTCCAAGCTTCACATAACTGAATCTTGGACAATTTTTGAGTGCCTACAAATATGTCATTCTCCAAAGAGTCACTAGAACTACATAGACAAAACAACTAATTCAGAAGCTTCATACATCGCTTTCACTTGACCTAGAAAGAGGATTTTCGTTGGATCATCCATATAATAAATATCAGTCCTCCCTTCTTCCTCCTTAAAGATATCATCTCTTGTTCTTCATCAATATCCACCGGAACAAAGAAAATGAATTCGGACGAGTGAGGAGGAAAAGATCTAAGTGTTTCTACTTGTAGGTTTTGGTTGTAGGTTTTGGAAGATAAATTTAGATCTTCGGAAGAGGCGAAATAAAAAGGTTTGATATGTTGTTAGGAAGGCCCTATCTAACTTGTAGAATGGTTTTTTAGACAAAACAAAATACCACCAACCAAATTACTTAGCCTCTCACAACTACAGTTATTCTAGAATCTCTCTCATGATTGCTCTCATGCTTCCTTGACAAGGTCGTAGTATCGGTATTGGAATCGGTTTCAGACCCTTCCTGTGAGTATCACTATTGATGGTTCTGTCTTGAGAGGCCAAAAATGATTAAAAAGCATTTTTAAAAAGCTAAAAAAATATTTGGTACATTTAGATATAATTATATATTATTTCGTGTTTCTAGTTAGTTTTAAATGAAATTATATTCAACATTGTTCAATCATGCAACATTAGATACTATTGTTTATTACTTACTTTTAGACATAGTAAAACCACAATAAATAGTGACATAGTATTAAAGTGGATGAATTTTGGGAATTTATACACAACTTCGACAATTGATAATGGTTAGTGTGTTATCCCACATTGTAATTGTAACATGTCGATCTTCCGCACAACCGAATAATTGTGTCACTCTATTTATCCATGCTTCTCTCGTTTTCTATTCAAATTTTCTCTGTTGAATTGTTGGGAAGATGTTGAATTGGTTGGGGAAGATAGTCTCAACATCAGTATCCGCTGGTATCGATAGGGGTCGGTATCGGATCAGGACACATGCCAAACCGATACGATATAATATGACCGATACGTATCGGATGTATTGGCACTATGTTCCTTGATGCTCCTACCTTATTTGAGATAAGCACCTTTTACTGCTACTATCTATTCTCAAAATTATACGTCAGTCAAGTAAATTGATAGATGATGTTTTATTTCTGTTGATTCCTTTTTAATGAACTTCAGTACAGTAGCTAATGACTTGATATGTTTTATATTGCAAAATCTTGTGCAGTTATTTTTAGTGTCTTTTGGATCCTTCCGCATCCTAAGTTTCTAAGACCATCTCCAATGGTGATTTCTAAAATTGAGTTCTTATCCTACTTGGCATTGCACTTTAAGGAGATTTTTATCCTAGTTGGAAGAGTTTCTACATAGAAATTGTAGACATACAAAAATGCTCTCCAATGGTTCTCCATTTCTATCCTATGTGTCACATAGTAAAAGCACCATTTTAATAGTGTGGGGTCCAATAATAATTGTCATGAGAGATAGGAGAATTTCTATGAGAGTTTCTACATGTAGAAACCCTCCTATAAAGTTTCCATCCTACATCATTGCCATCTAGGATAGAAATGGTGATAGAAATCACCATTGGAAGAAATTTTTTCTAAAATGAATTTCTTCCATAGGGGAAGATAGAAACCCCCATTGGAGATGGTCTAAGCACTCCACTACTGGATTTCCTCCACTTGCTTCCAAATCTGACAACTAGAAGAATTCTGAAATTTGTTTAAGTTGTAAAGTGATTTTAAGGTTGGATAGGAGTTGTAAGGGGCTCCTCACTGCTTGGTAAACTTTTCTTGGTAAATTACAGGATAAGATACATCGTAAACTTGTTACAGTTTTACTTTGTTCTGATGTATGGTGGTCATCAGGCAACTTGTTAAGTCAATCTGGCGACTGTATTTGAGATTTGATGCAATGTTTCTTGCCATAATTTTGTATTTCTATATACACTAAAGAGTCTTAAGGCTGCTACTTCAACATATTTCATATGATCAATGTCTGCTCCTATTTGTGCAGGAGATAGTTTCAATATACCCTGCACTTTCACCTCCAGCATTGTCTCCACCTGCATCAAATCGAGTTTGCAATGCACTTGCACTTCTTCAGGTTATTATTAACAACTAAAATCCTAATACTTACATTTTTATATACAGTGATGCTACAAGGTAACGGATTATATAATTGTCTTTCACAGAAACATTGATTATTATCAAATCCTTATACATAAAGTATATTTAACAAGTCTAATATGCACGCACTAATTTATCAAGGGCATGTCGTCCTGCATCGCATATGTAAAATGCTGAACCCCAAATCTGACGTGAACTCGACATCCATTTTTAATAACTTTGTCCTAAGTCCTCTGCGACATGTGACACGTGACTCATGTCATAAAAAAATGTTTTTGCTACGCAATATATAAACCTCTATAAATTCCCTTAAAATCTCTATAAATTAATAGCCTTGGGACCAAGGAAAATCTATTAATTTAGCGAATATTAAATAATCAATAGATTAATAATTTATTAATATATAGATTAGTTAATAACTCATTAATTTATCAAGTCTTAATTATTGTACATTGTATTTAGTTTCTTATTTTACGAGCTAAGAATTCTATGTATTTGTTTAACCAAGTAAAATTCATAAATCTACTTATTTCTTTTTCCAAAAGTAGATTGTACATTGTTCAATGTACTACATTATTCTATTTTATGAATATTTAACCAAGGAATTTTTTTGCATAGTTCCTCGTTTTACGAGCTAACAATACTAATATTTGTTTAACCAAGTAAAATTCATAAATCTACTTATTTTTCCCAAAATTAGATTGTAGTATACATTGTTCAATGCACTACATTATTCCATTTTATGAACATTTAACCAAGCAAAAACTCTATTTAAATAAATAAAAGCCATAGTAAAAACATATCATACATACATCATTGACTTCTCATCTCAAAGATGTAAAGAAATCAACAATAACATATTAAATGCGTAGAGTGGTTATGACATTGAATAATTTTTTGTTGTAGTAGGAGAAAATCACACACGAACTTCTTATTAAGAAAAGCTAGAGATGAATCCAAGGTTACATCAATTTGAAGAAGAAACAAACAAATAATTGAGTCATATTTTAGGAAGGGCTTATAGTCGAATCATAAGCACTATATATGTCAAGAAATTATTAATTGATATATTACGTGGGACCTATATGAATTTTTTTTAATGATTGAGTCATATTTTAGGAAGGCCTTATAGTCGAATCATAAGCACTGTATACCTTATAATTTAGCGAATTATTAATTTAACACATTATTCCAAGTTGAGACCGACCAAAGATATTATTTAACCGAGGTTATTAATTTATCAAGGTTCTATCTTATATAAAAAAAGAAACAAGAATTATATATATATATATATATATATATATATATATATATATATATATATATATATATTGGAAAAAGGGTAAATTTTATTCCAAAATCAGACAATACTCATACAACATACAGATAGGATGGTCGCCCACCTGTCAGTCGACTATTTCTTTTACATCAAATTCCAAATTATGGAGGATACCAATTGGAGGGGTGATAAGACCCTCAAATATGCGCCGATTCCTCTCCCGCCAAATATGCCAGACAGCGGCTGCTAGCCGAATCCTAGCAGTCTTGAACCAGACCATGCCTCGCCCTCTGCAATCTCGAATACCCGTGATGATTGCTCCAATCGACCTGTCCGAAATACCTCCGTCCAGCATACGGTTTTGCTCAGACCATATGGACCATGATCCTCCACAGTCAAAAAATAAATGGGTCATCGATTCCTCCTCCAAATCACAGAGTGCACACTTTGGATTGGGGACCTGGATCCCAAAAAGAGATGAGTCTGTCCCTGGTCAGAAGACGACCAAAGAGCAGGCGATACATACATAGCTGCATTTTCCTGGCTAGATCCTTGCACCAAATGAAGTCAAAATCACCAATTGGGGGATTGGCACTACGCATAAGGTTGTAGCCACTCTGGAAGGTGAACTCCCCCGTAGTAGTACCTCCAGTCATGCCAGACGGATCCCAGACCCATATATCCTCAGGCTGGGATGGGTCAATCTCTATCCCGCGAATAATCTCTCCAAGCTCCTCAGTATGGCGGTAGGACTCCAGACTCCAAGCTCCATTCCTGATGATGTGCTAACACGACAGACCTCTGCCCGCCTCCCTGTGATCTCGATCGTCCAAAATGTCCACCAGAGACTGGTGCTCTATCCAAGGATCCAGCCATAGGTCAGTTCCAGCCCTCACACGTGATCCTCCTGACAGACGATTGAAGAACAACTCTGTGTCTCAGAATTTGTTTGAAGGTCACAGAGTGGTTGTTATCAATACCACACCTCCAGAAGTTACCATTCCTCACATAGCGAGACTGCATCCACTCCGCCCAGAGAGATCTCCCTTTGATGAACCGCCATGCCAGTTTCAGGGCCGAGGCTTCCCTGATAGCCAACAGAGGACGGAGACCCACACCTCCCTCCTTCTTTGGCCGACATAGCTGTTCCCAAGAGATCGCATGTAGGCCCCCCCTTCAGATGAAATCAGCACATATCCGTTCAACTTTCCTGATAGTGGCCACGGGTAATAAAATAGACTACAGCCAGAACTGGGCCAGGATAGAGATAACCGATATATATATATATATATATATATATTATATATATATATATATATATATATATATAGAGAGAGAGAGAGAGAGAGAGAGAGAGAGAGAGAGAGAGAGAGAGAGAGAGAATTTAACGAGACAATGTTATTAGCAGAAGCTATTAAGGCAATGGAATAAATGATAAACTTATCTATAGATTAAGAAAATAACTTTGTAGTTTGCACTAAGATAAGTAAATTGTATAAAGTTGCACATCTGTCTATTAAAAATGAAAGAACATGATTATAAGTAAAAAGAAAGAAAACATAATACAAAGTAAAAAGAAAAAAGAAACATACAATATTGTTGTGGTTTCGCAGTGACTGCGAGGGATTTCGATGGCACTGTTACCGGTTTATTGGTTGTTGCTGGAGATGCAGGGCTGTTATTGTGTGTGTAAGAGAGAGAGAGAGAGAGAGAGAGAGAGAGAGAGAGAGAGAGAGATGATGGTGTCATTGATGTTGTAAAAGAAGACAAGATATTATAGTATCATTGGTGGCTGTTGCATATGTTTAGGTTGGTTTCCTTAGATGATGAGAGAGGAGAAATCGGGAGGCAAAGCTTTTAATCTAATTTGGGAATATATAGGTAGGTTATATAAAGGGTTAACAGTATACATGTTATATCAGTGCTAACCACTTATTGACATTTAACCCATTAAACCGGCTTCTGTAAAAAAAGTTGATGACTTATTACTATATTGATATCAGCGGATGCTGCTGCACAAGCCCGATATGTTGGCCGACATATTCCAAAACAATATATGATAAAAGATGCATTGTGATATCTTTTCCTCCCAAACCAACACGTCCAACACGTCATTCAGCTTTTAGAACAATGCATAGGACAATGTGATGTCACCCTCATTGAATTTAATACAAGAATGCCGGACTATGTGGGAAAGGAGCATGTGTACAATCATTGTAGGAAAGTTCCTACAATGTCCTAGCATACTTTTTCTTCTTGTATATGAGGATACAGTCTTGCTATGACATGCAAGAATTTCTTACTATGTTAGGACACATGTCGCAGAGGAACACGTGAGCTTGATCACACGAATGTGCTCTGTTATAGGCTATAAGGGTGCTTCTTATTATGTCATAGAAGGAATCATTGTCTCATATATAAAGAAATGGATCCTGCCATGATGATGGACTTCCTGCTATTTATGCGTATTGTCATTTTGTCCTTTACGCCAATTTGCAATTTATGCATCCGATTCCAACCTCTATCCTTTTGTAGCCTACAAACACATTATTTTCTCATTAAATTGAACAATGTTGGATTAAATGAAAAACATCAGCAGGAAATTCCTGCTATTTCATTCCAGGATCAGTTTTCTCACACATAGATGCACACACATGCACGTGCCGATCCTTCTAGTTGTCCGTCCCTGCATCATATGTACATTGGCAATAACCATGGCATTGCCTGTCTTTCTATCCTTATTACATTGTTCTTAATACATGGAATAATAATGTAATATACATATTTTTGTTCTGGCTTTCTGGATTTAATTACTTCAATCATTCCTGTTTATTTTATAAGATTGACTTTTGTTTGGATTTGCAGTCATAGTTTGTATTCTGATCACGTTGTTATCTGGTTTGATCTTCTTTCCAGTGTGTTGCTTCACACCCAGATACAAGGATTCTTTTCCTAAACGGTAATTTATAGTGTTCTAACTATTTTTATATAATTTCCTCACTATGACTTGTATGACATTATTTCATCCCTATATTATTTGAATTATACATCTTGTTGAACAATATATCAATGTTTTAGATGTGATTAAAATACTCTCGAGCATGTTTCCTGAAGTTCTCTTTTCAGTGAGTGGATATTTACTTGTTCTCCTCTAGTAGGGTGTATCACGGCCTAGCAATTATTGGAAACTTCCTGTCTTGTCATATACCTGTTATTTGCTTCTGTTTTGCAGATTGAGACATGGTTGGGGTTCATGCCGCTCCTCATGTTAGCACAAACCATACTAAATGCATCAAGTGATAGAGGCAAATTTCATTAGTTGAATATTTGGACATTGATTCTTAAGGGCTGGTGTCCTGAGAAGTATCTCGTCAATTCAATTTTCCAACTGCGAGTAAGTGTAGCAGGATGTAGGAATTAGGTTCTAGGCAGAGCTGTTGGTGAACCATTTCTCCTGTTCTCAATTTATATTGCATAAATAAAATGTTTATCATAACTACTCTGCTAATGCTATCTAACTATTACTAAGCAATTGATCAAGGGACGCAATATTACACATATTAGCTATTTAAGTATCAATGAGCTTCATTATGGCGAGTGGGGGGCACTTCCCTAGCTTCACGTTATAAGTTTTCTATTGTATTGACAACCATCCCATTGGCCACAAATATTCACCTTACGTTTTGTGCCTTCTCCTCTCTCCCAGCCACTTCTCCAATTTGATGTTGTGCCCATGAAAATCTGACCGCTGGCCTGGGTCGTAATCCATATAAATCTTTCTTGGCCTGGACATTAACCAAGAAGTAGTTCAGAAATTAAGGAAAAGATATAAAAATATGAGATCTTACTGTAGTGAAATATAAAACTGTATCATCTTATGTGAACACGATCCACGCCAAGTGGGCCCAACCAGAAGCTATATATATGGGTGGGCTTCAGATCCAAAACCTAAACCCTAGTGAACTATGGGTATGCATCTACAAGTCTAGGATTATTCAGACTAGATCCCATCCGTTATCTCCTAATAATCAACACAAGTCTTGAAACAACTTGCAGTTATGTCAGGTTCCACCATGAGCCATGTCATTTTCCTAAAACACATTTGGGTAAGCAAAACTGAGCTATCAATTGGCTGTATTTTATCACTGTGCAGTATTTTACTACCACAATTAGGGATGCCAATCAGTTTGAACTTTTTGTTCATTTGAGCTGCATCTGCAAAGGCCAGGTTTGTCAAAGGAAGGTCGCCTTTGACGTAATCGTCAAGCAAATGGAGAAAACTTCCAAAATTGTCCGTTCCTGACATAAAGACCTTGTCCCCACAATCAGTTAGGAGTAAGCTATACTATTCAAAGTGCAACACATAACGTGCAACTTGAAACATTAGTTTTGTGCTGTTGCAAATTTCTAACTTTGTGGAAAAGCTCTAGCTGTGACCATGTTGTGGAGCTCTACTCATTGTTTTGTTTTATTTGATTTTTTTTGCAGTATAAGTGACTATTAATTAAGGAGACTAAAAGTAAGTTTTGATTTTCCCATCTTGTTTTTAGAATCCTATTTTCTGTACTACTCTTTGTTTGAAAATTTGAATTAATTACAGTTCTACCTACAGTTTATTTATGTAATTTGTATTTGCAGTCATTATTACGGAGAGTTTACTCTCTTTCGGTAGTCTCTTGTATGTTCTTGCAATGAGTAGAAAAAAAAAAATCAGTAAAGCAGTTCATTTCAGTAGTTAAGTGGTGGTTAAAATTGGGGGATGTTTTTCTTATTGTAACAGAGGTGTCATCAGTGTAGTACGGTAATGACTGTATTTAATGAAGAGAGCATTGAATGTTGACTCTTTAATGTTTTCTCTTTTGCAGCACATATACCTCTGTATCTGTACCCTTTTTTAAATACAACAAGTAAATCAAAACAATTTGAGTATCTGAGACTTACTAGCTTGGGAGTCATCGGTGCCCTAGTCAAGGTATCTTTGCTTCTTTTCTAATGATAAATTTGTTATCCTAGAGTAAAGATCATTATTTGAAGAACTTGTGTTATGGGAATGTGCAACTGTTATAGTAGCTCAGGGAAGTCAAGCTCGATTGGGAAGTTACATATCCATGCAGAAGATTTTAAGTCAGAAAAGACTTGTACCCTGTCTTTTTGCTGATATAGCTTGCAGATTAAAAGTATCTGCTCAAATTTTGCACCTTATTCCCAATAAAATTAGTACCAATATGATGGATGCATTAGTCACTGGATCTGTTGTTTGAAGGAATATCTATGTCGCTATAGTTTGCAGAATACATTAGAAGCTTGGTATAAACCTGAACGCATAGCAAGGATGTAATTGATATTCCAAACATTACAGAATAAGTTAAGTAGTGTGAGTCAACATTGACCTTGAGAAAGTTATGATCTCACTGGCAGAATAAATAGTTGACGTGAGAGGATTAATATGTTTTACCATTATTATGGACTCATCAGCTGAGTTGCTTTCTAAGAAGTTCTTACTTCGACAAATGTCTATGATATTTATCAGATCAAGGTCGACAAGATTGAATCTTGTGATGTTGGGTCAGAAATACGATGTGTATGGATTTGCCTTTTGGCTTTCAGAACGTTATTGACAGTTGAATAGACGTCTCTGTTATCCATTGAACTGTACCTCATTAGGTGGGGTAATATCTTTTAATCTTGAAGTTGTTTCAAATGCCTAAGCTTTACGCTGTGTTTGGGAACCTAGGAGGGGAGGGAGAGGAAAATTTGAGGGAAAGGAAAATGGAGGAGAGTAAAATGAAGGTAAAATTAATTTTTCCTTCACTTGTTTGGATAAACAAAAAGTAGGGGAAGGAAAATTTTAAAAATAATATTTTATTTATTATGGAGAAAGATATAATTACCATTTAGTCCTTGATTTTTTCAAATCATAATTAATAACTACTTTATTGAAGGGTAGTTGGGTAATTTATTTCACAATCCTCTCATCTCTCTCCATTTTCCTCCCACTTTTGGGAGGAAAATTTTTGAGTGGGACCCACATGAATTTTCCTCCCATATTCCTCTCCCTCGATTCCCCTCCCTCTTCCCAAACACCACTACTTTTAATTTTCCTCCCATTTTCCCCTCAAAATTTTCCTTCCCCCCATTTCCCTCTCTTCCCAAACAATACCTTAAGATGATGGATTCAAGATCTGAACATTTCTAATGGAGGCTACTACCCAAGTATTTACCGTTTCTATTCCATGTTATCTCATGTCATATATTATATTGTGAAGGCATAGAGTAGACACTGATTTGAAAGTTTGAATTGAACTTATGATATATTTTGTGGTCTGTATTATCCATTTTATATTTGAATTCAAGTTCATGCAAATGAAGAGATATCAAATGGTGACAATCCACCTCGCCCTGGGGGAATGAAAACAATCCATGCAGTTTAATGAAATTGTCAATAAATCAGTTGTAGGGAAGTTAAAATACTAAACTGTGACTGGCTCATGAGGAACAATAAGAATTTCTTATGGTGTTCGAGTTAAACAATGGAACATGCTTAGTAGCCTGCTGAACAATTATGATCTGATCCACTACTAAAATTTCTGTTAATGCTGAGAAAAGCATTGGGTATCCATCACTTTTCTAGATCTCGTTCTTCATGCGATAATTGTTGCCCTGTTGGTTTTAGTACTCTATACTTTGTGTCATAAGTCCTAACAATTCTACAATGACTGATAGGACATATTTTGGTATGTACCTTACAGGTTGATGATACTGAGGTCATTAGTTTTCTTCTTCAGACAGAGATAATCCCTTTGTGTCTTCGCACTATGGAGATGGGTAGTGAACTTTCAAAAACGGTAAGTGATTAAACTACTGTGCTACTTTCAAACATCCAAGGACTTTAAGGCTTCTCATTGTTTATGAACTATAATAGCTACTGTACTATCTGCTTGCCATATATATTTTACTTCATATTATATCAGTTTAAAGCTTATCTTGCTACAAATATGATATATCGAATTAGCCTGATAAACTGCAAGTCTGCATTACACCTGGATCTTTTTATTTGGGCCTTCAATCTTGTGTACCTGAATGTTTTAATAATCATTTAGTACAGTACAAACAACCAAGGTTGTAAAAGTCGCTAGGCGGGCACCGGACGCCTAGCGCCTAATTCTGCCTAGACGCCGACTAGCGCCCCCTAATTCCGTCTAGGCTCCATCTAATTCCGATTTTTAGAACAGTGCAAACAACAGCAATTACTGAAGGTGGGTTTGGTATTGTTGAAGCTTTTTTGTAGAAAAAAAAAATTGTTGTCATAAGATGCCGATAAAACCTGCTTGGTAACTACATGGGCATTGGTTTGGTATGTTTTGGTCATGGATATATGGGAATGACATCTGGCCACTCGAGAGAGGTAAAAATTAGTAACAGTAATTGATAGGATTTTACACATAAATCCCTTGAGTTATACATATTTTCTAGTTGGTCCATAATTATCATTCTTTCTATATATATATTTTTTTTTGGAAAAATGGTAAATTTTATTCCAAAATCAGCTCAAATAATTATATAATCATACAATCAGGAGTGGTCACCCACCCATCAGGTTTCCATAGCAGTTACATCGAATTTTATATTATGTAGAATTCCTATAGTAGGGGTGGTTAGCCCCTCAAAAATGCTTCGGTTCCATTTCCTCCAGACATGCTAGACAGAAGCTGCGAGCCGAACTCTGGCGGTCTTGAACCAAACCTGCCCTCTCCTTCTCCGATCTCGGATCCCAGCGATATATCTTCAATCCTCCGGCCTGTATCACATCCTCCTAGCGTTCTGCGGCTTTGCTCAGTCCAGATAGTCCAAGACACCTTACACTCAAAGAACAAGTGTCGTATAGACTCATTGTCCACATCACATAGCACACACTTCGGGTTGGGCACCTGGATCTCAAATGAGATGAGTCTGTCCCTCGTCAACAGCCGACCAAGAAGCAACCGGTAGACACACAGCTGCATCTTACGAGCCAGACCCTTGCACCAGATGAATTCATAGTTTGCGCTCGGGGAGAAAGTATGCCGCACAAGGTTGTAGCAGCTATGGAACTGAAACTCCCCAGTACCCCCAGTAATTCCCGACGGATCTCGGGTCCAACAATCTGCTGGCTGTGTCGGGTCTATCTCCACCGCACGAATGACATCTCCAAGCTCCATCGTATGTTGATATATCTTCGGTCGCCACTCTCCATTTCTGATAATATGCCGGCAGGTCAACCCCCTGCCAGCCTCCCTGTGGGTCCGGTCGTCCAGAATCTCAATCAGAGATTGGCGCTCTAACCATAGATCCTGCCAAAGGTCAGTCCCAGTTCCATCCCTCATAGTCCTCCGGATTGCTGATTTGAGGACAGCTCTGTGACGTAGAATATGCTTGAAAGTGACAGAATGGTTGTTGTTGGAGGAGCAGGTCCAGAAGTTGCCCCCCCTTTACATACCGATTGTACATTCAATCAGTCCATACTGACCCACCCTTGATGAACCTCCAGGCCAGCTTCACAGCAGAGGCCTCCCTAACCAACTGTATGGGTCGAAGCCCTACTCCACCCTCCTCCCGAGGTCGACAAAGATGCTCCCAAGATATCGCATGTGTGCCCCCCTCCAGATGAAGTCGACACATATTTTCTCTACCTTTCGGATGGTGGTGACAGGAACCAGAATAGACTAGAGGCAGAAGAGTGCCAGTGCCGAGATGACCGATCTAACTATCTCAATGCGCCCTCCAAACGACATGCCAGCAGCCTGCCACCCTTCAACTCTCCTCTGAGAATACTCCACCAGACTGTGACAATCAAGGTCCCAAGCATAATTAACTGTCAGAGGTACTCCTAGATATTTCACCGGAAAATTGCTTCTCTCAACTCCCAAAGCTTCCGCTCGTTCTTCCTTCAGAGAGCATAGGGAGCTGAAGTAGACACGACTCTTCTCTCGGTTCATTTGGAGCCCAGTAAGAGACTCCATTTCTCCTATAATCTCATAGATCGTGGTCATACCTCCCATAGAGGGGAGGAGGAAGACCCGGAGGACGTCAGCATAGATGAGATGAGTAACGGAGGGCTCAATCCTCCTAAACAGTGAGACCAGCCTCCCACTATGAACCGCCTTATCCATCAGACATGTGAGTACTCCATGACAAGTGTGAACAAGTAAGGAGACAGGGGATCGCCTTGTCGGAGTCCTCGGTTGCTGTGGAAGAACCCATATGGAGTACCCTAGATGAGTACAGAGAAGGTATGGGTCGAGATGCACTCCCTAATCCTCGCAACCCATCGCTCGTCGAAACCCATGGCTAGCATCAGGTGGCACATGAAGTCCCTATTGACCATGTCGTAGGCCTTCTTCAAGTCCAGCTTCACACACGCTTTCTTTCCTCCTGGTTTATTGAACCCTCTCACCATCTCATGCGCCAGAAGACTGTGCTCAGCAATCGATCTCCCTTTAATGAAGGCCGCCTGGTTCGGAGAGACCAAGTCCTGAATAATCTCCTCCATGCGTCGGCACATAAGGTGCGTAATTATTTTGAGGTACGTAATTATTTTGTAAAGATAATTACAACACGCTATAGGCCGAAAGTCCGCCATCGAGGTCGCTCCTTCCTTCTTCGGCACGAGGGTCAGGAAGGTATGATTAAGCTCCTTCAGCAACTTTCCCTCAGAGAAGAACTCCCGGACCGCCTCTAGCACCGGTACCTTCAGGACCTCCCAGTGGCGTTTGTAGAACCAGCTGCTGAAACCATCCGGCCCCGGAGCCTTGTTGGGATCCGCCTTCTTGATGATAGCCTCCACCTCCTCCATAGTGACCGACACGAGTAACTGGTTATTCCTATAGGGCGTCACCAGCTTCTTTATAATAATATCCGGAAACACAGAGAGATAGTCAGTCTGAAAGTATAGCTCTGAGTAATACCTGACAACCTCCCCTTGGATCTTCGACGGCTCTCCAACCAGTTTGCCCTCACCATCAAGTAGATGGGAGAGTATTTCTATGTTGTCTGGACCGGACCACATCATAGAAGAACTTAGAGCATCTGTCCCCTTCCTCGAGCCAAGTGCATTTAGCACGCTGGGCCGCACTAATCTTCTTCTGCAGACGGAGGATGTTGACCTCCCCAATCAGCTCCTTCTCCCGTGCTGCTAAGGACTCATCTAGTATATCAGTTTGTATGGAGTTCTGGATGGTTCTAAGTTCCGCCACCTTGTCATCCAGGGAGGGCTTGGGCATTCTCTTTACCCAACTCCGGATAACCTTCTTTGTGCTCTTGAGGATGTGGACCATGCGGAACTGAGTCGTGCCCCCTGCTTGCTAAGCAGACCCTCTTCTATCGTCTCGACGTACCCTCCAGAGAGAAACCAGCTGTTATACCGGAAAGGCCGCGACTTCCAGGTAGGCCGCTCTGTGAAGCCGACCCTATTAGGAGAATGATCACTCGTCCCAGCAGCCAGACCCTCTGCCACAGAATTTGGGAAGCACCAGAACCACTATCCATTTTCCAGAGCTCTGTCCAGCTAACAAGCCACTCTGTTGGCAACAACTTTGTTATGCCAAGTCCAGATGTGCCCCGTTCGTTCCAAGTCCTGAAGGCCCGTCTGAAGAAGACACCTCTGGAAATCATACAAGATCGGATCTGGAATAGGTCTGCCTCCCACCTTCTCCCTACGGTGAAGTAGAGTGTTGAATTCACCCATCAGGAGCAGCGGAAGATGCAATGAGTCAGCAGTAGCGGCCACTTTAGCGATATCCCTCCAAAGGCCCTCCCGCCGCCGCCTGTCATTGTGGCCATAGACCGCCCCTAGCAAGAACCTGAAACCACCTTTATTGGAAATGGAGACTGCTATCAGCTGATTCGCCAACAAGATCATATCCCCGTCCCAACTGTTGCTATTTCATCTGACCCAGATCCTAGCCATGTCACACAACGCCAAATTGTGAAGTTGGGCCCAATGGGGAGAGTCCGTCGGGTTAATGTCTTCTCTCCTTTAATCTTAGTCTCCAGCACTACAGAGATGCCACACTTCTCTCTGCGTAGGACCTCACATATCTCTCTCCATCTTCCTAAGGAGGATGCACCCCTGACGTTCCAGGAGATTACCGCCATTAATTATTAAGATAGTAGTTCCCCTGAACACCTTCTGGACCAGTACCTAGGGATGGTACCACGTCCGTCAATGCCATGTCCTCCTCCACCCCAGACGAGATGGGATGCTGGTTCGTCGTTTGGGAGATTATCAGGGCCCAAGCCGGGTTGTCCACACAAAGCGGCTCACCGTGGCCAGGTGACCGGCCCTCCCCCTGGGGTGCCCGTCGCTTAGGAGGCCAGCATGTCTCTTCCTGCTATACACTCTCTCCTCGGAAGTACCTCCATCTCCTACATGCTCTCGCCCCGATGCCGACATGCCTATGATAACCATACTCTGAGCGGTGAAAGTGATCATAGCCCCACTGGGGTGTACCAGGTGAGGCGGGACGGTCACCATAGTCCCACTGGTGGTCACTGTCCGAGTTGGTATAGTCAGACTTAGCCCACTGGCATCCTCCATCAGTCGGCCCCCCTCCTGCAGGACCCCCTCGGCGCTCTTGTCCCCACTAGCAGTCTCCGTCACCCTGGAAGTTCCAGGTTCCTCAGCTGGCCCTGGTGGGGTCCCCGTCTTCTGTCCTCCGGAAGGGCAAGAACTAACGAGGTGCCCAAAACAGGCACAATGTGAACAGGTAGGTGGGACTATGTTGTCACAGGCGACACCTAGGCGCGCCTGTGACAGAGGACTTGCCTCGACCTGGGAAAAATTTCCCTGGGTGAGGCGATGCTCGCCTAGGCGCCCGCCTAGGGTCACCCAGGCGAAAAAATGAACCGCCTAGGGTCGCCTAGGGCCGCACAATTATATTTACCATCTTTTCTTGATGTTGAACATTTATTATTTCATCTTTTTGGCTTCTTATATTACTTTTGTGCTTATTGGTTAATGTTTATTGCTTATTAGTTATACTACATATTTGTTGTATACATAAATGCATAATTTTTTGATTCAAGAGCAGCAGATTCTGGGCGGACGCTTAGGCGACGCCTAGGCGAGGCGGGTAGCCTGTCGCCTCGCCTAGCGTCCAGTACAACATAGAGGTGGAACCCATTTATACTCAACCTTCTGGGTAAGAACCTCTCCAGAAGGGACTTCATATTCCAACAAGCTCGGGAGCTCTCCACCGGCCCTAATCTCCACGAACATCCGAGCATACATCAGCCTCGACCAAAATGCAGTAGCATCGTCAGCCTTGATCGGTTTGCCCACCAAGCTGGCGAGCCTCATGAGCAAAGGGATACTCCAATACCTGACTGGGAACTCCGGGAAGCGGATTCAAACAGGGATAGCATTAAGGACTTCCTTCTCGCACCGCAGTTCTGGAGTCCACTCTTTCAGAATGATCAGCCTGCCATCAAACGTCCAAGGTCCTCATTGGATAATCCTGGTGACGTCTTCCGCCAGTCCGAACTTCACATAGTAGAAGTCATTCTCTCTCGCAAATATCTCCATGCTCCTTTAGGTTGCCAAACACGTGCCGCGTATGATCGGATCTGTCCATAGAAGGGCTTGTTCTCCATCACATACATGACCAGCGTGTTCTCCCAGAAGATTGTCACCTTCGCTATCTCCTCCGCTAGGAACGAGGCTCGAAAGCCACTCCCTACCTTCTTTGGTGGCACGTACTCCATAGATGCTAGGCAGTTGGGTCCCACTGGCTCATATATGTCAGCCCAGGACTTCCCCACAAGACGGGGGAACGTCCCCTGAGACCATGGGACGACACCAGGTAGGGAGGACCCAATTCCCTGACCTCCCAAGTCAACAACTTTCCCTTTTCCTTTATCCGCCGCCGACGCCTTGGATCGCCACCCAACCGATCTCCCACCAGCACTATTCCCCGTCCGGGAGGATCCCTCGGGGCCAAGGGACGTCTTCCGAGTCCCCGAACTATCTCCCATTCTCCTGACAGAGGTGTTGCGTGCCTTTTGGACCACCCTCCTTTCCCCTACTCCTGCCTCCGCGACGTCTCGTAACCGTCGTCCAGCCACCGTTCTCCATCTGTCCTCCTTGAGATCCAGACGAGGATCCAGGTTGGAAAACACCAGCGCTGCCCCTGCCGCCGCCAGCGCCACCGCCGCTGCCCCCGCCCGCAGGACCGCCGCCGCCCGCTACCCCGGCCAGCGCCGGCCCGGCGACCCATCGCCTGTGTACGCGCCTGCGTGCGCAACACCTAATCCCGTGCCGCCATGTCCGCCGCCAACGCCCCCGCCGCCCGGGCATGCCGCCGCCCGGGCATGCCGCCGCTGGCCGGCCGACCCGCGCCGCTATCGCTGGCGCTACCCCCCGCGTTCGTCCTGGCCAGACGAAGCCCTTTTGTCAAACCACCGCCGACGCCGCCTGAGCCGCCATCGCTCCCGCCGACCATGACCGTTCCGCCACTGGCCGCTCCGACCCTGGCCGACCCACTGTCGGGGGTGACGCCAAATATTTCTGAATTCCGACTTTTGAACCTTGCCAAATTAGTCCTGAAAGCGGAACTTGTGAATGTTCTGATAACTGCCGCATCTTTTGGCTTCATATGTGCTTCCAAAAGCAGGCCAAAATCAACAATATAAGGTTTAAGTTTGTTGTTAATTTTTTTATTGAACACATTTATGTGCTATTTAAAAAAATATAAGCATAATCAGATGAGAGAAGTTGTACCGAACCCGCTCTTGGATCTTTTCCCACCAATTTGAAGTTAGGTAAAGTGGGATCTGGACTTCACATAACTCTCTCAATAGTTGTTTCAAAACTATACCAATCAATTTGCATGGTGTTAAACCCTAGTGGAAGAAACAACGGACCGAGTACGAAGTACGAAACCACTATGTATATTAACACTACAAAAAGTCTAAATTATCCTAGAGGCACCCCAACTATAGCGCTTGAGCATTTTTGGCACATTAACTTTTCAGTGTTCAATTTTGGCACCTCAACTACATAAATTGCTCTTGTGAAGCACCTTCTGTCCAAATTTAGTTACGAATAAGAGTTCATCATGAACAAAACAATAACAATATTGCTACTCATTTAATTACAAAAACTAACACATCACCCAACAAAAAAAACAATTATTAAGGACCCAAAAATTGACGAAAGGTGCTTCAAAAGAGCAATTTATGAAATTAGGATGCCAAAATCGAGCAATGGAAAGTTAAGGTACAAAAAAAGGCCCAAGCGCTATAGTTAGGGTGCCACTAGGATAATTTAGCCCTACAAAAATAGTGTAATTTTGGCTGAGGTCACAGTGATCATTATCTAATAAGTGAAGGTTAAGAAATTACAGTAAAAAAGTTGAACAAAACACAAAAAGTTAACATTGTCATGGTTGAAACTGGAGTCACATTATTCTTCACTAGGTTCTGCTTGTGCAGGATTGGATCTTGATTATTTTTTGATATATATCATATATTCTTCTTCCTCCATACAGATTTTTTTCCAGATACTTCTTACTGCGTCTTTTGTAGTTGAATACCTCTCCCAAATCTCTAAGATTAGCCTCAAAATCTTTTTTCTTTGGTTCTTGAGCAGAGTGATGGGAAACATATCAGAACCAAAAAAAGGTTAAATAAATTAAATTTTTGGTTAAGATACAGGTAACCCTTCAAGGCACACAAGATTATCAACTGACCCGGCAATGTTTTTTTCATCACTAAACCTCCTGCCATTAGATTCTAAACAAGCTATTGAGAAAAGAGTGCACAACACCATTAAATGCTTGAGTGATGAAAATATAATGTTAGGACTCAGAATCTTAGTTGATTACGACACTAACAAGTCTTAGTTGATTACTCCAATTCCTTCCACATTCATCAATTATGTTCAATCACCTCCAAGTAAGGATCTAGATTGATTGTGGTGTTCTCATGAAACTGTGATTCTGTTACAAATAAACTGCTTAGCTAGAAAAAAAAGTGCGAGATTTGCATATTATGTAGAGAAAGTTTTTATTAAAAACATAGATGGCACAGATAGCAGTTACATTAGAGTAGCCTTGAAATAGACTACAGGAAAGACACCAGAATCTAATAAGGAAAAGAACTTGATACATCCTAGAAACAAGCTGTCATATGTTTCTTTTGCCGGATTCTACAGTTTCTAGAATGTAAGTATAAATTATAATAGGAAAGTTAGCCCAAGGGTTCAGAGAGAGAGAGAGAGAGAGAGAGAGAGAGAGAATATGAGAAAAGAGAGTGCAAGGGGATAAAACCCTAGGTTGTACATCATGTGTATTTCTCTTAGTATGCATGATGATAAATAGTTAAATACACCCACAATTACTATTGTACCCTCATAAGATAAATAACAATAATAACTCTAACATCCTCTCTCAAGCTGGAGCATATAGATTAGACATACCCAGCTTGCTACATAAATCAGAAAATGGACCATGAGCAAGTGGTTTGGTGAGGATATCACCTAATTGATCCTCAGACCGAACATAAGGAGTGACAATCTATTTCTTCAGCAACAAATCACGAACAAAATGACAATCCACCTCGATATGCTTAATGCGCTCATGAAACACTGGATTATTTGCTATGAAAATTGTCGATTGATTGTCACAATACATTTCCATAGGAATAGGAACCATAATCCCCGTTTCATGAAGAAGAGACTATATCTACATAATTTCAGAAGTTGTATGAGCCATCACACGGTACTCGGCCTCTGCACTAGAACGAGCCACTATATTTTTCTTCTTACTACACGAGGTTAGAAGATTGTCGTCCACAAATGTACAATAGTCAGAAGTATACCTCCTATCATTGCGACTACCTGTCTAATCAGCATCACTGAATTCCATCACCGTAAGCAACTGGGGAGGTTTGTACAACAAACCCTTTTCAGGTGCACCCTTCAAGTATCGTAATATACGAAAAATAGCCTCCCAATGTGGTTGCTGAAAGGCATGCGTAAAGTGACTAACTACTCCAACTGCATAGTGATGTCTGGTTGTGTAACAGTAAGATATATTAGTTTTCAACCAGCCGTCTATAATGTCTAACATCCTCAAATAACTTTCTCCTGTCAGTATCAAGCTTGTCATGATAATCTGTAGGAGTCTCAACTAGCCGTACTCAAATATCTTAGTCTCTGAGAGAGAGTCTAGAATATACTTGCGTTGCGACATGTACACACTCTTCTTAAATCGAGCAACCTTGATTATAAGAAAATAAAGAAGATCCAAATCGTTATTGTGAAATTGATGACTAAGATATGCCTTTAAGTCTACAATCCCAGCATGATCAGTCCCAGATATAATGATATCATCAATATAAACATAAACAATCAACACGATAATACCTTGTGAGAAAGTGACAAATGAATGATATGACGTGGTGCACCGGAACCTATATTGAATGAGAATTGAAGTGAACTTGTCAAACCAAGCTCGAGGTGACTGTTTCAGTCCATACAATGCTTTCTTCAATCGACATACGAGTATTCCACTTCCAGACACAACATACCTCGGTGGTTGATCCATATAGACCTTTTCCTGTAAGTCATTATGCAAGAAAGTATTCTTTATGTCCAGATGATATATAGGCCATTGACGATTAACTGCCACAGAGATAAGAACCGAACTGAACTCAACTGAGCCTGAGCCATTGGAGATAATGTTTCTATATAATCCACACTATATGTCTGGGTTTACCCTTTTGCAACCAACCGTGCCTTGAGGCGCTCAACTGAACCATCCGGATGATACTTAACAACGTACGCTCTTCTACAACCCACTCTTTGCTTTCCAATATGCAGTGATATAAGCTCCCAAGTTTGACTTTAATGTAAAGTACATATTTCCTTATCTGTTGCATTTTTTTCAGCCAGAAGACGACATAGTCTGCGTAAGTTTTGGGAATGTAAATGGAAGATAATGAAACAACACATGCAGGAAAAGATAGAGAAGTACGGTGTAAAGAAACATAATTAGAGATGTAATACTTTTTTTTTTTGTGGTACAAAGACATTTTCTTTTTCTTTTTTGAGAGCGCGATAGGAATATCACCTACATCTGTGGGGATTGGAGCAGAAACAATATGAAAGCTGATTGGTTGGGTGTTGAATTCTGCAGAACTACTGGCTTGTCCTTGGATCTCTAGTAAACCTGTAAATGAGGAATGGAGACGAAAATTGATTCAAAAATGACCGAAAGTGATATGGAAGACACCAATCTTATAGGAATAGAATAAGATGGTCTCCTGATGGAAAGAAAGGGGTAGAGTCAAATAAGGTAACATCTGCACTGACATAATACTTACATGACTGTGGACTGTAACAATGGTAGCTTTTTTGAGTACTAGGATAACCAAGAAAGACACTTCAGGGATCGAGGAGCCAACTTGTCTCGGTTAGGTTCCAAGTTGTGAACAAAAGCGAGACACTCAAATCCTCGAGGAGGTAAGGAAAAAGAGACATTTGGATCATGGTAGTTAAAGGCGCGCCTTGCAGAAAGGCGCAGCAGCAGCGCCTTGCACCTTACCAAACGAGACATCTTTCTTCGGGTGCACCCGAGGCGCGCCTTTCAGCATGGCACAACCAATTAAAGGTGCGCCTAGGCGTGCATTATGCTTTTTTTTTGCTTTTTTTGTACAAAAAACTTTGAAGTAGGAAGATAGCCCTTACCTCCTACAAATGGGAGGGAGGTAGTTATTTTCATGGTTGTTACAGTTGAACTGGAAGAACTAAAATTTACTAAAAGCGTGGTAGGGAGAATACAAACTTTTGTTAGTTCTGTTGACTACTACCGATATTGCTGCTCTCCTAGTTCCTTGGTTATGTTAACATGGCTTTTTTTGTTTTAGTATCTTATTTAATTTATTTCTTACATTACTAATTTATTTATTTATACTATTATTATTATTATTTTATTTTTGCACCTCGTTTTGCTCGGGTGCGCGTCTTGTGCCTCGGACGATATGGACCCTTTGCGCCTTGAGTGCGCCTGCGCCTTTGACTATCTTGATTTGGATGTAACATGGAGAAGGGGACTTTTGTTTATTCAATACAGATAATGACATGCGACTAATTAGATTAACATGCAGTAAGAACAACATATGTCCAATACTGTTTAAGGACATGCATATTGAAGCCACATCTAAAATGTGTCGATGTTTGCGTTCGGCTATACCTTTTTGCTGAGAGGTGCGGACACAACTTGTTTGATGAATCATGCCACGATCAACACAGAAAGTGTTCACAAACGATTGAGTATACTTCAAATCATAATCAGAACGCAAAATTTTGATACTTTTAGAACATAGACTTCATTATAAAAGGTGGATACACATTTGGAAACTCATCTCTCTTTCATTAAATAGCACCAAGTCATTCTAAAATAATCATCAACAAAAAATAACAAAATATTGAAATATTTTCAGACTTTTAACTCTAGACGGACCCCGAATATCAGAATGAACAAGTTCAAAAGCTTACAACTAACGGCTCTCAATACGATGAGGAAAAGAACTACGATTATGATTGCCTAACTGACAAGTCTCACATTCAAGAATAGAAACATAACTCAAACTAGGAACAACTTGATACAACTTAGCCAAAGATGGATGACCCAAACGATAATGTTACCACAATGGAGAAGTAGAAACTGAAGTGAAAGTCTTTCCAGGTAAATTTAAGTAATACAACACACCTGTTTCATGCTCCGAATTAATCATCTTCTACGTTCCAAGGTCCTGAAAAACACAAAAAATGAAAGAAAATGTTACAGAACATTGAAGATATTTGGTTAGCTAGCTCACATATAGCAAATGAAAGAAGAATTAGGCACATGTATTGAGTAAGATAATAACAATAATCGAGTAGGGTGAATGACACTTTTCCCAAGCACAGGACGAGTATATTTTATCGGAATACGATTATGAAAAAGAATTTATACTATACATGTAAGAATTTGCTCCTGAGTCGATGACCTAAGAGGTAGGTGGTGACTGAGTTGCCACAAAGGCACGATTACCTGTATGTGCTATGGTTGCACTAGGTTGGGAGATGGTAATAGATAGCAAGCGCGTTTAACTTCTGGAGAATTTGTTCAAGTGAAGATGAGGTATCAGAAGTTGAAGTCTGATTTAAACCATAAGCATCATCTGTAGAATCAGAAGTGGTGAATTGGGACTGCATATTTTCATCATGCACTTGATGCGCTTATTCTAGTTTACCCCATCCGTTCCAAGAGTAGTCTTCAATGTGACAAAGTATTCCATAATAGTTACACTTATGTGGTTGACCACAACCATCACCACCACGACTACCACCTCGACCAAAACTACGACCTTCATCTCGACCAAGGTAGTCAAAGACGCAAGGCGCACTCGAGACGTAAAGGGTCCATATCGCTCTGAGGCGCAAGGCGCGCGTCCGAGCAAAGTTAGACGAAAGAAAAAAACATAAATAAATAAATAAATTAGTAATGTAAGAAATAAAACCAAATAACATGTTAAAACCAACAAAAATATGTTAAAACATAACCAAGTGAACTAGCAGAACAACAATAACACTAAACAAAACTAACAAAAATTTGTATTCTTCCTACCACGCTTTTAGTAAATTTTAGTTTTTCAAGTTCAAATGTAGCCAACTTTGACAACTGTGGAAAGGGTTACCTCCCTCCTACTTGTATGAGGTAAGGGTTATCTTTCCGCCTCAATTTTTTTTTGTAAAAAGTAAAAAAACACATAAGGTGCATCTTTTCTTGGTTGCGTCTTGCTGCACGTCTTGGGTGCACCCGGAGAAAGGCGTCCGTCTAGTGAGTTGCAAGGCACAAATGTTGTACCTTGCTGCGAGACACGCGTCTTTGACTACCATGATCTCTACCACCACGACCGCCACCATGTCCACCACTACAACCAGCACCACTAGTAACTAAGACAGAAGAGTTATTACTCGGCACCACAATACTCTGTTCTAGAAATGAACGATTGAGATAGGAGAAAGTATATGTTACTGTAGGTAACTATTCTTCAGCAAGGATTTGAGCCTTATAAGGTTCGAGCATATGATCTAAGCCGGCTAGGATAAGTGAAAAATGAAACTCCTTTCGTTTGTCGTTGAACTTCCTTCAAATCAATAGTAACAAGATCATATTGCAATAGTTCTTCCCACAGAGCCTTCTTTGAAGCCGGATATTCATTCACATGTTTTTCATTCTACTTTGTATTAAACAATAACTCGTACAATTCACAGATATTAGCCACATTTCGCTTCTGCGAATATGATTCTTCTAGAGATGTCCAAATCTGTTTGGAGGATTCACATCACTGAATATTAGAGACGATGTGTGGCTCCATACTATGTCACAACCACGACATAACATATGCATCTGCACTCATCCAATTCTCATACTTGGCGGACGTTTGAGACGGGAGTTTCTCCATCAAAAACTTCAACTTATTCTTCGCCCTCAACACTAATTTGATAGACTTGTATTAGGCAAGGTAGTTCGTACCATTGAGTTTTACCGGTGTAATCGATTTTTTTCAATTCATCATTGTGAATACGAGTAAAAGGACGACCATCCCCACCACCAACACTATTAACCTCGTCAAAAGATTCGGTCCTCATCGTACTTACAAATGCAACTTACAAATGCAACAGAAAGACGAGATTTCTGGAACCTAGATCTCACGACGAACCACAACCGACTACGAACAACCAACGAAGATCTATATAAACCCTAGATCTCACAAGCAACAAAGACTATCCACCACTAACATCGAGATCTCTAGAAATCTTAGATCTCATAAACAAACCACGAAAGACCACGAACTACGAACGACGAATCACGAAAAACAAGCGAAAAACACACCACCAAACAATGCCTCTTTTTTTTTCGGGCATGTCGCCCCAAATCCCCGTCAAACTCATTGCCGAGTTCGATCAACGACATTGTGGATGTGATTTGCAATACCTTCAAGTTGCTCTGATACCAAGTTAAGTTTGGAGAGAAGAGAAAGAGGAGGAGAAGAGAGAAAATGAGAAAAGAAAGTACAAGGGTTAATCCCTAGGTTACACCTCATGTGTATTTATATTAATATGCATGATGATAAGTACACCCACAACTACTTCATTGTACCCACATAAAATAAATAACAACAATAACTCTAACAATATTCTTTCCTTTTTCTTCTTTTGTGTTGCTACATATCTAATTCCTCGTGGATGAACAAGACTAGGATTCTGCAAATTTTTGTTATTTTGATAATTTGGAGTTCTTAATAGCTACATTTTCTTTTGTTTCTTGATAAGCAACAAGTTGCTACTTTCTTTATTGTTAAAGTATTTTAGTCTTCGACTCTTATGACTCTTAAAGAATGGTTACATTTTGTTTGACGATTGTAGTATGGAAATTGAACCATATTCTTAGCTTATGTTTTATTATTGATCATTTCACTTATTTTTTATTATTTTTAATATTATCATAATTTTTTTATAGTATATATAGAGAAGAAAATTTGGCCATTCATTTGGCTCTTTGTTTTGTTGGTCTGTTGATTTTGAAAGCTTACGTAGACAATACTTTGCTTGGAAGGATTCTCTCCCTTAGGGGTTGGAATGTATTTTGTATCGTCATTGAACTAGTCACTTTTGTTAATCAATAAAAGTTGTTTGGTTATATATATATATATATATATATATATATATATATATATATATATATATAATCATAAATTTTTAGTTAAAAATTTCTAATACCTGAAAAATAAAACTTGCACCCCACGCCTTGGGACTTAACGTCTCGTCGAGAGGGGACCTAAACACCCCACCTTTGCCTTTTAAAACACTGCTCCAAGTTTGTTCATCCTTGCTAGTTGGCCTACTACCCACCATTGCAACAAAGTGGTATGAGAACGATTATGATATCCAACCGTTTTGTCTCTCTGCCCTGTGCAATCAATAAGTAGAGGGCAAGTAGGCCTGTGTGAATCGTGAACAGAGATCCTGTTCACCTTCAAAAGAAGGTTTGGTTTAATGAGTTTGTAAAGGTTTAGGATTAGGGTTTTTTTTAAGGTAAATATAAGAAAGATAATATGTCAAGAGAGGAGAATTTGAGACGAATATTTCTTAAACACAGAATACCATCCTTTGCTTCCAAGACTATCATGATAAGCAAATAAAAGCACATCTTATGATATGATTTTTCAGCCTTTCGGTGTCGAAGTCCGACAAAAGTTCTAATGTGAAGTAGTGAAGTTGTCCTTAGCATATTGGAAAAACGCTACTTCACCAATCTCTACCAGTGTTCTAAAAGGTGGGTGCTGGGCGGCTAGGTGCCGCCCAAGATTCCACCGGAATCGGCTCCCAGGCGTTCCGGCCAAAAAATCGGCCTT
Organism: Iris pallida; assembly: GCA_029216955.1. Classification (NCBI taxonomy): domain Eukaryota; kingdom Viridiplantae; phylum Streptophyta; class Magnoliopsida; order Asparagales; family Iridaceae; genus Iris; species Iris pallida. The sequence continues at coordinate 16,444,976 of JANAVB010040817.1, read as the reverse complement.
AGGCGCCCGCCTAGGTGGCTCGAGGTGGTGGGGCGACCGCCTGGTTAGTTTTTAAATTTGTTTTTTTAAAGTCAAGGATTCGACCCGAAAACCGAAACCCAATAACCCTTACATACCTAAAACAAGAAGAATGAAGCAGCAGCCGCAGAGCCATTTTTTAGGAGAAAAAAAGAAGAAGACGCAGCAGCAGGAGAAGCAGGAGAAGCCAACCCAGGTTAGGTCTTCTTCTCTTCGCTTCTCACTCATTTTCTTCTTTTTCTTTTTCAGTCTTCTTTTTCTTCTTCTCAGACTTTATTTTTCTTCTTCTTCAATCTTCACTCGTCTGTTCCTTTTCTTTTTTCCTTCACGAGAATAATATATGCTGCACAGTAACATTTTTATGGGCTACATCCACTGCACAATGAAGAAAAAACGTGAGTCAATGAAAAAATATATAATAGTGAGTCAGTAAAATATAACAGTGACTCAGTGAAAAAACACAAAAAAACAATATTTATGGTGCACAACTGCTGCTGCATAATATTTTTTTATTGTGTTTTATATAATATATTTTTGTTATGTGAAACAGAAAAAAATGTCTGGAAGTGGATCTAATACGACATCATCCGACAACGTAAACATCTCAAGTTCATCAATACTTAGACGTTCCTCTACCGATATTGGATGGGAGTATTGTGCACTTGTTGATCATACAAATTTAGACAAATTAAAATGTAAATTATGTGACAAAATTTGTTCTGGAGGGATTTATTGGATCAAACAACATATATATAGGACATATTAAGGAAAATGTGACCTCATGTCCGAGATCTACGAAAGAAGATCAAGATAAATGCAATGCGGCTATTGAAGCTAGCAAAATCAAGAAGAAGAAGAAAAAACAAGAGGAAATCATAAGGGAAGAGGTACAAATTGATGAGAAAGATGAAGAAGAAAAAATTAAAATTGTGGGATTAAAGAAAAGACCACATTTTCTTGGAGCTATGGACAAATGTGCTACATCCATCAATCCCGAGTGGGGCAAATCCGGCAAAGAGGCTAAGACAACAAAATATGAATGAGGCATTATTCAAAGAAAAGACGGAAGCTGTGCATCAATATTTGGCTAAGTGGGTGTATGAGGCAGGCATATATTTCCATGCTATTACCCTTGATAGCTTCGACTGGTTCATTGAAGCCATTGGTCAATTCGGTCCAGATTATCGAAAGCCAAGCCAATATATGTTGAGGGAACCACTTTTGAAGAAAGAGATGGAGAAAACTAAAGACTCACTCAAAAAGCACGAAGAAGAATGAGCTAAAAGTAGTTGTTCAGCTACGACCAACGCTTGGACCAACCGTAAGAGGAGTATCATGAACATGTGCAGTAATTGTATTGAAGGTATGAATTAGGAACATGTTCATACATAAGTATTAATGGTAAAATATTTTTTGCTTAGGGACTAATTTTTTATATTCTTTCCATAAGGTACAAGTTTTCATTCTTCACAAGAAGCTTCAACAGATGCGCACACTGGAGAATATATATTCCATTATGTTGACAAGTGCATTGAAGAAATTGGGCCCGACAGTGTAGTTCAAGTTGTGACGGATAATGCGTCAAATAACATGGCGGCCGCTAGGTTATTAAAGGAGAAGAGGCCTACTATTTTTTGGACCTCGTGTGCCACTCACACAATGGGTCTTATGCTTGAAGGGATTGCTAAAATTACTAAGTTCAGTGATGTGATCGAGAAAGCAAAGGCATTCACAGTGTTCATTTATTTCCATCATAGGACATTGGCTATGATAAAAAAATATACAAAAAGACGTGACATAGTAAGACCGGGTGTGACTCGATTTGCAACTGCATTCTTAACTTTACAAAGTTTGTTTGAGAAGAAGCATCAATTTCATGCAATAGTGTGTTCTTCTGATTGGGAATCAAGCAAATTGTGTCATGGTACCGCAAAGGAAAAGAAAGCCTATGCCATTGTGGTCAGTGCAAGCTTTTGGTCTGGTGTAGCACTATGCTTGCGATTGTGTGCTCCATTAGTCAAAGTTAGATTGACCAATGGAGATAAAAAGCCATTAATGAGATTTATTTACGGAGAGCTCAAGCAAGTAAGAGAACAAGTAAAGACTGTGTTTCAGAACAATGAGATGAGCTATAGGCTGATCATTGAAATGATTGATTCGAAAGCCGCGTGTCGCCTTGATAGCCCATTGCATTTGGCAGGATACTTGTTGAATCCTTATTATGCATATAAGGATACTAGTAACTTTGATGATCCAACACTTAATGATGGCCTTATACAATGTGTTGAGACTTTCTTCTCCGATGATTTGGACATGCAAGATCAAATCATGAATATGGAGTTGAACAAATACAAGATAAAAGATGGTTCATTTCAAAGACCTTTGGCATTGAAAGGATGTATGAACAATGATGACAAGTATAATGCAGGTATAACTATGTAATTATTTAATAATGTTTGACTTGTGTTTCATTGAAATTGAATTTCTATTTGCTAATAATTGCAATTCATTTTGATCAATAGTACTTTGGTGGTCAAACTATGGAGGTTCTACCCCCAATTTGTTAAGAATTGCAAAAAAAATTCTAGCTTTAACTACAAGTTCTTCCGAATGTAAGAGAAATTGGAGCACATTTGAGAGAGTAAGTATAATATAATCATAGATTCATAATACTTACTACTTCGTTATTAATTTCAATAATAAAATACATATCTAACTTTGTATGATTTTTTTCATGTACATTCAAAGAGAAGAAATAGGCTAGATGTGGAAATGTTGAACAATCTAGTATACATGCAATTCAATGCAAAACTCATAAACAAGAAGAAAAAAGAGGTGACTAATGATGTGCAACATTCTAGTGTGCCAACACATGCTCAAGGATGGGTGGTAGAGGGTGGTAATGATGATGAAGATGATAGTGGACCACACTCGGGACTTACTTGGGCAATGGTTGCACAAGCATAGGGTGCAAACGACTACTTACAACCTAGAAGAAGTAGCAGAATTGCCGTGCCAGAGCAAGAAGTTGAATCGGATGATGGCACCGAAGATGGAGGAGATGAGGATGTTGAGTGTGAATCTGATGATCCTTCTACACCTTTTGTTGATTATGAAAATGAAGAAGTGGGGTCCGTGCCGACGGACACTTCGAGAAAAGAGATGGGATATTGTTATTTTGTATTGTTATTGCTATATTTTGTTAGTGTTAACTATTTGAATTATGTTTGAACTTGTAGTCTTGTACTATGAATTTGACTATGTTTAGTTATTATGAGAGGCTTTGAATTTGGGGTATAATTTTTTACTTAATATGTAACTTAATTTCCATCACAAATGATGGATTATATGGGTTACAAAATAGAACTTGAAATTCTTTATACAATACTGTTGCTTATCCGCATTGACCCTTGGCTCAATATTCGATGGGCCCTTCTTGGTCAAAATTTCTCTAATGCCCATACGAGAAGCACTGAACTCGACCATGAGCTTCTTGAATTTTGAAGTGCAAGCACAAGAGCTACTTTCACTTTGAATTTGATCTCTTGGAAGCTTTTGACCAGGAAGGCCAAAAGAACTATGATCACTCGCGGCACCTAGTAAAGCTCATGATAATGTTGAATTCTTTGGTGGCATTGATATGAGAACAGCCCATGAAAGCCTCAATATTGCTTAGAAGGTGGTCCATATGTTGAGTGCTTTAATGTTTCTTTCTTTTGTTTTGTGGAAACATATATGATCAGGCTAGAACCAAAATGTGGTCTAAACAGCTTCCTGAATATTTTTGCTCGGTTGTTCATCCAATTCACTAAGGGTACTTCGGTGCTCTCAATTAATGAATTATAATATTGTGCATGCTTTTTTTTACTTGTGCCATACGAATGTCTTTTCTTCTCTTTTGTGGTGTACCTTCAATTACAATAATCAATCCTTTTTACTTGAATTTGAAGGTGGCAACCTTTATCGTTCAAAAAATACTACTGGACGATGTTGGACTTCGGTATATTTGCGCTACAGCAGAGCGGTTCTTTGCACTGGGCAGTGTTCTAGGGAATATGGTTGTAACACTTGCTGAACAACCCTCGACACGACTACTAAAGCATATAATCCGTTGCTACCTTAGGCTGTCAGACAATCCACGGTTTGTCCATGACCTAATTATGGCATTTTATATTCTATTATTATTTTCATTTTAGAATTGTTTACATGTGTCCCTAATATTTGTCTCAAATGGCACAGGGCATGTGAAGCTCTGCAGACTTGCTTACCAGAAATGTTAAAGGATGGAACTTTCAACAACTGCCTTCGTGTAAGTTCTGTCATACAAACTATCATAACAATCAAGCAATTTTTGGTTTGAATTTTTACATATATATTATTGCAATGACATTAACAAATATTGTTTGGTCCTTTTGACTGCTTGTAAGGAGGAACCTTGTCTGCATTATAGCTGAAGCTGTAATTTATAGTTCATGCATTTAGTACTATCATGGAGTGCCCTCCTGAGAGCATTTGCCCACACTAATGCCTCCATAGCTAACTTTGCATCCCAGTTTTGTGTTTGATTCTTAAAGTCTCTCTAGATTTAACGATGGGAGTGGCAGTACTCAAGTTCTGAAAGATGTAAGTTATCATGAATTTGTTCAAAAGAAAGTAATGGGTGCTGAATTCAATTCCTTCCACTAAATATGTCTCTCATTGTAAGTGGTGCCACCAAAGTCGTGCTTACTAGTTTAGGGATGGAAGAAGTATGATTAAGTTGGGATTGGATGGGTTAGATTTGCTTGGTTTTTGTTATGTCAGAGTACTAGGTCTATTTAACTTGGGTCCAAGGTGATGGTGTTAATTGTTGGCACTAGCTAAAGTGTTCAATATGGAGTTGAAAGAATAAGGACGCCCACAAATTGGACCAAGTGGTTATATGAAGTTTAGCTCCTTTTTGGCTTTTTGTCATTTTGAGAATCTGAAGACTTGGAACTAGCAAAGGCTACTCAGCATGAGGTTTGGTATCATGTTCGTGAAATTCATTCATACAAGTCAAACTTTAGCACTTCTAGCTTGTAGTACTTCTGAAGATATTCATGTCCTCTTTAGATAACGGAAAGACATGTATTATACTCCAGGATATACTCCAAAACTGAAATATCTATCCATAATTGGTTATCATGTATATGGTTGCATATAGAACATGGAAATTGATTGGAGATGAGCAACAGCTTTTAGAATTCATGAAGAAAATATGTTCAACCTACAAATCACAATGGTTATGATGTTATCACTAGATTTTTTGTTGAGAACCAATAAGGGACTTTAGTCCCACATTGGAATATGTAGTATGAAGAGGAGTTGGAACCTCTATAAGTAGCAAGTAGTAGCCCATCAATAAAATCATCCCATTATTCATTTCTACATGGTATCAGAGCCATAACTCATCCACCCCTTTCTCTCTCCACAACAACAAAAAAAAAACAAAAAAACAAAAAAAAAATTTCCCCTCCCGCTCCCGCTCCCGACCCCCCTCCCGGCTCCAGGCCCCCCTTTCCCGCTGCTGCCGCCCCCCCCCCGCGCACCCCGCTGCCCCCCCCCCCCCGGTTGCTGATCCCATAGAGAGATCACCAACCCCCCTGCTGCTGGAGTTAACCCCCCCTGTAGAAGCATGAAAATCTCAGGCGCATCAACTAACCAAGTCAACATGCGCCGAAAATATCATAAAACAGTAAAAGAGTAGCAGCATAAATGGACTTTTTTATTTCATAAAAGTCTGTTACATGACTAAAGACTCTTTTTACATAGAAGACTCTTTTTACGAAGAAGAAATAAAAAAAAGCCTAAAGCTACGCTTCATCCAGGCGCGTCTCAGCTAGGCGCATCTCTTCGGCGTCTCAGTCAGGCGCATCATGAAGTCTCAGCATATGCGCTATACTTCGACCCGATCAAGTGCTTCGGCTAAAGGAAGCAGTCCTTTGAAACATAACGCGAGCGGGCGATCAATCCCACTCTAGCAGGAGGAAGAGCTCTCCAAAGCTCAAGGAAGATGGGAGCACCACAATTCCGATCTGGGGCTCTTCCAGCATAACGAAGACGGGACGCGAATGTCCCGATCTTTGGATGCAACAGGCACCTTCGGCCTGCATCGGGACCCCGCGATCCCGACTTTTGGATGTAACAGTCACCTTCACGAGTGCGTACGAAGACAACTCGACGCACGGAAGCATCTCGTCGACAGAACGTACTCGGGCAAAGAGGTGCATCTCTACACTGAGTAAACGGAAGAAAATGGGGAACAAAACCCTCTCCTTGCTGCTATTTATAGCTTGGACAAATCAGACCCATGCGCCAAGTGGCAGACTCTCCGAAGTCCGTGCAATGAATGTACATTTATGGAATGAATCTGTCTTTTCAAAATCAGCCCAGTCAACATGCACAATCAAAATATTAGGAACCCAACAGTCGGGCCTAGGCGGATGCGCCGTATGGCAAATCCCTGTGCCTCCTTCTGATGCGCCCAAAACAGAGATCGAGCCCATGCGCTCACGATCCGAGCATTTAATGCTGAGTGACAGGCTGGACAGAAGCCCATGTGCCTGTCACATCGAACATTTAATGCCGCATGACAGAGGCGGCAACACGTCCCCCGAAGAGTCTCCAACCCTTCAGAGTTATTCGGTCGAGCTGCCTTGCCACGTGGCCAACCAAAGCGTATGCGCCACCACAGCCATGCGCCCAAATCTTTGCGTGCGCCTCAAAGCCATGCGCTTAGACTCGCTCTTGATCCCTAAAGACAACAGTTAAAGTCCTCTCCATGCGCCCAATCCTAGGCGCATCTTGTCAGATCACTCCACCAAATTCGAGATTTTTGAGCCGCGGGCATACGCCATGTGTCCTTCGACTCGGTTCAGTCCACGAAGGGGTGCTAACCACCCAAGATCTCAGCAACCGAAGAATCCTCTCAGCTGCCACGTGTCGGCTCTTCCGCAGCCCACAGGCGCAACAGAAAGGATTCAATCCCCAAATCAGGGCGCATCAACCATGCGCCCCCGCCAGCATCAGCCACGTAGTGTTCCCACATCTAGGCGCATCCGACATATGCGCGCATGAGCAGCCAGCCTGCAATCTATAAATAGAAGGATCATTCCTTCATCAGACACACACACAGACAAAGACAGACATACATACTCGGAGAGAAGCACCTCCACAGAGGCCAGAAGAGACACTTAACGTCCGCTTCTCCTCGCAACGCTCCGGCATCCAGAGCAACCCAGACCTTCAGAGAATCTGAAATCGTCGTCAGATCGTCAACGGAGTCAACGCATTACCACTCGCTCCATCGACACAGTACCCAGATAAAAACAAAAGTGTACTCCTAGGACTGCATCTAAGTCCTACATTGTAACACTGTTCTGTTTGTGATTAAAATTCCAATCAAAGATTTTAATGGCAAACAAGCTGGCGACTTTGCTGGAGACTTCTTTCTCCTCCGATGAGAAAGTTGTGTCGCAATCTGACGACGTGAAGGTGGGCTCCTCCCACAAGACATTAGTCGTACGCCTCAATCAACAGGCGTATGAGGAGTTCATCTCTGAAGGCAGAGCAAGTCCTTCGAAGCGGCTGCCGAAGCCGAAGAAAACTCATCAAGCCTGGGTACGCAAGGTCGAGGCCCCTGGCACCATCACTGAAGGGGATGCGCCGATGCAGCCTACCCTTTCCGCTGACGTCCTCAGCATCCAGGATGCGCCCACGGGTGCAGCACATCTCTCGGGAAAACGTGGGGCTGACCACATTCCCCAACCATCTCCTTCTCAGTCAAGGAAGATGCGCCGACGGAGCAGGGGCGCATCTAACGTCCTGCGCATTAACTCTGATGCGCCGCGGAAGGCTTCTGTCTTTGACAGACTCACTCGCTGTCATGGCGAGGATAATTTGGACTCTGAGTACTATGCATCCCAGCGGGCTGGTACGAAGAAGTCCAAGGCGGCACGGGTTACGCGCCTCGAACGTGCTATGCCGACAGTAAGTCAGAGGCATGTGCTCACAATCATGCGCGCTGCCGATGGTAAGCTGTACAAGGTTGACTCGGGTGCTTCTGCACCGCGAACGAGCCAACCTTCAAAGACCTCGTTTCACTTGGGCGCATCCACTGCGCTTTCAACCAAGCCGTTTGAGGCAAACTCTGTGGTCTTGAACCCCTGCGCCTACGTTGGTTGTGCGTCTGAGGCTGGTTCAAACCAACCTAAATGTTGTTCCCCCACTACTGATCTGGGCGCATCTTATGCGCTGGATCAGGGGGTGCAGCATTCACTTGATCACCCCGGCGCTTGGCCTTGCCATGCGCCTGATGGGGGTGTAAAGGTGGCACTCTCCTCTAACGATTTGCGTAATGTGATCATTCACAAACGCCGATCATTCACAAACGCCGATCAAGAGAGTCGACCGACAAGCACAATGCGTCCCTCACAGGGCACACCTGTGCTGTGGTCACCATCAACTGTTGTTGCAAGACAGCAGTCCCACCACAAAGGCAGTCTGTGTTCCAGCGACTGTAGTCTTCAACACCCCTCCGACGTCGCCTCGGGAAGGTGTCGATTGAAGAGGTGTTGGAACTAAAGGTTGCTTCTTGCAACGTAGTCTCTAACTCCTCATCAATCCGAAAGTCGACTAGCAACTCTTCGACCTCGTCCTCATCCAAGAGCCAGCCGAGGAAGACCAAGGTGATTCTCCCATCCTCAGGAGTGTTTGAAGGCACCCGGGCAAGAAAGAAGATTTCAGAGGAAGTAATAGCTGGGGATAGTCAAGCTCTTGTTGATCCTCCTCCCGAAGACGAAGATATCCTCCAGAGCATAACTGGAGGTAGCCAGGATGAAACTCTAGGAGAAGTGACTCTTCTACAGGAGAGCGAGGCTGAAAGTGAAGCTTCAACCGATCCATCCACTTCCAGTCACGTCATGACAGTATACATGACAGGAGCTGGTGATACGGAGTCAGATGCTCCGCCAGCAGACCTCGTTCAGCGCATGGATACTTTGGAGGGGGGACTCAAAACCCTCTCTGCCTCCATGCAAACACTGACTCAAGCAGTGTTTGAGATACAGTCAGCTTTGGCCAGGGCACCTTCCACCAATCCTGACCCAGGAGCCAACGGGGAATCAAATGTGCCCCTTCAACGGGCATCTTTGAATACTGATTGCCGCGAAGCACCTCGGGTATCGGAACCTTCGAATGTACAACTCTAGACTGTTCCATCTTCTCCGACTCCCAGCTCCACGGAAGACGTGGTTGAGATGATCAGGGACTTGCGTGAACGCTTCGAGTCAAAGAACAGACAGGAGGAGCGCCATAAGATGGGGATCCCGCAACCATACCCCCTCGAATGGAACAAAGTGGTCTATCCTCCCAAGTATAAACCACAAACGTTAACGCCATACGACGGAAAGGACTCTCCACGGCGTTATCTGACGTACTTCCAGTCTCAAACGGGACATCTCCCGAAGGAAGACGCGCTACTCACCAACCTGTTTGTCGGGGCATTGAAAGGAGTGGCTTACGACTGGTACTGCAGTCTCCCTGACAACTCCATATCCTCCTTTGATGACTTGACACGCCTCTTCCTCGATCGTTTCTACGACGGAGGGAGAGATATGACGATGGCGTCCCTTATAGAAGTACGTCAGACGAAAAAAGAGACCGTTCGAGCATTCATCGAACGATTCCGACAAGCCTGCTTGAGACTGCCCCCGGATATGCCAGAACATGCACTCCTCTCCTACAGCATGAACATGCTTCCTGCGGTTAAGCTCTGGCTCAACTCTACTCCTCCCGACTGGAGCTCATTGATTATTGAGGCCGAAGCAGCTGAAAAGAAGGCATGCAATGCTCGCCTTCTGGGAGTCAGTTTCCCTGCCTTTGAGGACAAGGGAAAACGGCCTGCTACCAGCAACCTTGGACGTGAGACGAAGGGGAAGCAGGCATTGACTGTCAATGCTTCTAAAAGCGCACAAGCACCTACTCAAAAGCCTCCGCTTGTACCGAGGCCAAATAGGTCTACTCCTTCAATGTGAAGACACCTTGCAACTCTTCGAGATGTTGAAGCAGGGTGATAAGATTAAATTACTGGACCCGAAGCGTCCCTACAAGGTTGGGAGAGTTGACAACCCGAGGTACTGTCACTACTATCGGTTTGTCGGACATCCAACTCATGACTGCTACGTCCTCAAGAATTACATCCAGCGCATGATCAATGCGAATGTCATCTCCGTCGATTACGAGGAGAAGATAGTCTCGGCCAACCTGGGGTCGCTCCAATTCGGCACCTTGCCGCCAACCACAGCACAAGATGGCGTCGTCCCCATCCCAAAGGCGACAATGGAGGTGGTCAACCTACCACCTACCCGTGACAACATGAGTGGACTCATCCCACTCACCACATCTCGGGGAGAGATCGTATGGGTTCACCCAGAACTCGTCTCCAAAGTTACTCAACCGGGGGTACGCTCTGCTTCCAAAACCAAGGGCAAAAAGACCAAGTCTTGTCGCATGGTCTCTTCCTCCACGGAAGAGGCACTTCCTGTACAAACGCGTTCGCAGAAGAATGCCCAACCTGACGAGCCCGCCAGTCCTGGTGGCACCCGTCGCAGGCAAACCATTTCTCCTCTACGTCCGTGCCATGGATCATTCCCTCGGCGCTTTGTTGGCTCAGAACAACGATGCAGGCTACGAGCAAGCTATCTACTACCTTAGTAGGACAATGATCGGGGCTGAACACCGGTACAACCCCGTTGAAAAGGAATGTTTGACTTTGGTGTTCGCCATCCAGAAGACTCGCCATTATGTTTCGGGCCAGACAATTCATGTCATCTCCCGAGTCAATCCACTCAGGATTCTCATGACGAAGCCGGGATCATTGAACTCCCGACTAGCTACATGGGCAATCCTGTTGACACCGTATAACATGGTATTCGTCCCACAAAAAGCCGTCAAGGGCCAAGCTCTAGCCGACTTTTTAGTCGCGCACCCGATCCCAGAGTCCTCCAAACTCTATGAAGACATCCCGGATGAGGTCCAAGAATCAAACGTCGTCGAAGAAAACTCCGTCTGGCGGGTGTTTTTTGATGGTGCTTCGAGAACAGGCCCCAAAGGCCAAATCATCGCAGGAGTGGGGGTGGTCTTAGTCTCCCCCGATCAGCTGGTCATCCAGCGTGCTTACTCCCTTTCAAAGCCGTGCTCCAACAATGTTGCCGAGTACAACGCTCTCATCATGGGACTCCAGTTGGCGCGACAACTGGGGGTGGATCATTTGGAAGCTTATGGCGACTCAAAACTCGTCGTTAACCAGATCCGAGGACAGTACGAAGTTCATCATGAAGATCTGGTTCCTTACCATGAAGTTGTATTGAATATTATCTCAACCTTCACCAAGTTCTTCATCGAACACGTACCTCGGCTACAAAACCTGGAGGCTGACGTTCTGGCTGGCCTCGCAGCTTCATTAGCAGCACCCCTCGGGACTCAACACTATGTCACGGTAGTTGGTCGAGACTTGGTCTGTCCTAAAAACAACCTATGCACACAAATGGCCCATGCCATGACGACAAGTGCCGGTGTTAATGTCCGAGACTGGAGGTTCCCATTTATCGACTTCGCTGTCTATGGAATTCTCCCAGAAGACCCGAAAGAAGCGGTCTTGGTCAGAAGGCGTTCCCTTCGGTTTTATTATGATACAGCTACTAAAACGCTGTACCGACGTTCCTACGATGGACTTCTCCTTCGATGTCTATCCAATGAAGAAGCAGCCGAAGCCCTTCGGGAAGCTCATGACGGAACTTGCGGGGCTCATCAACCCGGGCCTAAGTTGCAAGATCGACTGCGACGCATAGGTTACTACTGGCCAACCATGGCAGCCGATGCCGTCGACTATGCTAAAAAGTGCCATGCTTGCCAGCTTCACGTCGACTTTATCCATACACCATCGGAACTACTACATCCTACGGTCGCCTCCTGGCCCTTTGAAGCTTGGGGCATGGACATTGTGGGACCTATCACCCCTCCATCGAAGGGACACCGCTTCATCCTAGCCATCACCGACTACTTCTCCAAATGGGCAGAAGCAGTTCCACTGACGGAAGTGAAAAGCTCTAGGGTGATCAGCTTCATCAAGCATCAGGTCATCTACCGTTTCGGGGTACCCCGTAGGATTATCCACGACAATGGTCCACAGTTCATCAGCCATGCTTTCAGTAGATTCTATGACAAGAATCGTATTCAGAATGTGGCATCAACCGCCTACAATCCGGCAGCGAACGGATTGGCCGAGGCTTTTAACAAGACTATCGTCAGGCTACTCAAAAAGGTCGTGTCATTCAACAAACGCGACTGGGACGAAAAGCTCGGCGAACGCCTTTGGGCCTACCGTACAACGGTACGGACTCCGACGGGCAACACACCATTCTCCTTAGTCTACGGGAGCGAAGCGGTACTGCCTCTCGAGATCCAGATACCCTCACTCCGTGTAGCGATCACAAACCAATTGACAGAGGAAGACAATCAGCGTCGTCGTCTGCGAGAATTGGAGGCACTTGACGAAAAACGTCTCCTAGCTCAGCAGCGTATTGAACTCTATCAAGCCCGTATATCACAGGCTTTCAACAAAAAGGTCAAGCAGAGGACTTTCCAAGTAGGCGACCTGGTCCTGGCAGTCAGGAGGCCGATGGTGTTGACTCACAAAACACCAGGAAAGTTCGAGCCCAAGTGGGAGGGACCTTTCATCATAGAAACAATACTCAAACGGTACTTACCGTCTCGCCCGACCAAACAGGAACTTGTTCATGATGCCCATCAACGGCAAGTTCCTAAAGAAGTACTACTCTTGACATCTTTCAGATATGTACTTCCATCTCTACCCAGCAAGGGAATCAGTGGACCTGATCATCAGAGCTCACATACACCTCCCTTTCATAAAATCTTATGCTTTCGGAACCCAGTTGTTCCGTGGCATTCTATCCTCAGTAGAAGAACAACCACATCCATATTTCTTCTGAGTTGTTCCTCTACACCCTGCAAAGCGGAATCTTACACTACGTAGGATTGCGCTACTTATCATGTTTACCATGCCCACATTACCTCTGAGTAAACATCCCGTACAGACAACCCCTGCGTTGCCGTACATCGATCGCAGAACTTCCATGTCCATATTACCTCTGAGTAGTTCCGCGTACCCCCCCAGAGTCACTTCTACCACGTCCATAACACCTCTGAGTAGGAAGATTTCGTCATTTGAACCCCATATTTACCACGTCCACATTACCTCTGAACAAACATGTCGGTCCTCTCAAACTTATTATCTGTATCTAAAAACCAAGGTGCGCAAAAGATAATAGGTCTACACAAATCGCTAGTTCATGACAGTAAAGATGAACACACTAGAAAATTCTTTATTTTGCATTCAAAAGTAAATGATTACATCCCCAGCAAAGTTGCCAAAAACAAAAACAAAAAATAAAAAAAAATAAAAAAGAGAGACTACAATCCCTAAGCATCATTGGGATTGGCAGAAAGCTCTTCGATCCGATGCTTCAAGTCTTCAGCCCGAGTCCCCACAGTCGCCAAGACTCGGCGTTCAGCTTCTTCACGCATCACCTCCACAGCCTCAGGAACAGTATCATTCTCGTACTTAGCGTCCAACTCTTGCTGCTGGCAGGTCAGAGAAAGAATATGGCAGGTAAAACCTGCTTCTTCCTCCTTGGATGCTACATGCTTAGCATGGGCTCGCTCAGCATCTAGCAAAAGTTGGGCTTGCTGGTCTTCAAGGAGGCGAATCTTGGCAGTGACCTTCGCTATACTAGCATCTAATGAGGCCCGCAGCTCCACCTTCTCCTGCGTGGACTGAGATAGTCTCTCCACCGCAGCCTCAGCATCGGCCACCTCGCGGTCCCAGATGGCCACCGTGGCCTGATAAGACGACTCAACATCAGCTATCAATTTCTTCTTTTCTACTTCTATCAGAGCAGAAAAGTCATTCCGTCGAATACTCTGAAGTTCGGAAAGATGCTGGTCGAGCTCAGCCACCGACGCCTCCAGAATCTCAGCCATATGATTATGGCCTCTGTGGGAACGTATCAGATCAATGTAAGGGAGCGCCATGGCTTTTGCCGTCGCGAAACTCACGTTCGCATTCAATACCGACGATACCCCTTTTTGCAGCATCTTGTAGACCGCCTCAACGGCAAACTGCACATATTCATCCACATCAGCCAACCTTGAGGCGTCATAGCAGGAGTTGGAGGAGCTACTGTGATGGACGGCGGACCTGAAGATCTACCGACCTCAATCCGCAAGGCTGAAACCTCAACATCAGCGGACCCTCCCTCGTCGGAGACTTTAACTTCGCCGCTAGCCCGAGAAGCCAAGAGGGAAGAAGGAGCCGAATGGGGTGTCGATATCGTCCCCCAAGTAGGAGGAGCAACGAAGGGTTCTTTCACCAGCAAACCCTTATCCTTTTCAATCTCGGAGGGACCACCGACGTCGGGGTTGTCTCCTCCGTCTCCAAAACGCACCAATCACCGTCGGCCGAACGTCGGCGGACGTCCTGGGGACATCGTCAACGTCGACCTCCACAGGCTCTTTTCCTTTGCTTCGCCCTCGACCAGCACCACCGCGAGGAATCTTAGGGGCCATTCTTCAAGTTTCGGGAGAATTTCTTAAGACACAAAGAAGAAGGAAGCAAAGAGAGGAAGGACTCTCTCTCTCCACCAGACACCTATTTATAGGCTTGGGCATACACGGAAACCGATGAAGGGTGACGTTAGCCATTGCTTTGGGCACTGCGAAAGGATTGCTGCGGATATCCAAAAGATCATCATTAATCTTTGCGTTTATTCCGTAGCGTTATCATTTGCATTTAAAACTGAGAGGAGCGTGCGCCTCATCACAGATGCGCGGAGCAATCATGCGCCCCGAACAGTCATGCGCCCCATTGAAGACACCACCATGCTTCTTATTCAAAGTATTCCAAAACTTCAGAAAGTTTCGAACTTTGAAGGGGGTCTTGTAGAAGCATGAAAATCTCAGGCGCATTAACTACCCAAGTCAACATGCGCCGAAAATATCATAAAACAGTAAAAGAGTAGCAGCATAAATGGGCTTTTTATTTCATAAAAGTCTGTTACATGACTAAAGACTCTTTTTACATAGAAGACTCTTTTTACGAAGAAGAAATAAAAAAAAAGCCTAAAGCTACGCTTCATCCAGGCGCATCTCAGCTAGGCGCATTTCTTCGGCGTCTCAGTCAGGCGCATCTCTTCGGCGTCTCAGTCAGGCGCATCATGAAGTCTCAGCATATGTGCTCTACTTCGACCCGATCAAGTGCTTCGGCTAAAGGAAGCAGTCCTTTGAAACATAACGCGAGCGGGCGATCAACCCCACTCTAGCAGGAGGAAGAGCTCTCCAAAGCCCAAGGAAGATAGGAGCACCACAATTCTGATCTGGGGCTCTTCCATCATAACGAAGACGGGACGCGAATGTCCCGATCTTTGGATACAACAGGCACCTTCGGCCTGCATCGGGACCCCGCGATCCCGACTTTTGGATGTAAAAGTCACCTTCACGAGTGCGTACGAAGACAACTCGACGCACGGAAGCATCTCGTCGACAGAATGTACTCAGGCAAAGAGGCGCATCTCTAAACAGAGTAAACGGGAGAAAATAGGGAACAAAACCCTCTCCTTGCTGCTATTTATAGCTTGGACAAATCAGACCCATGCGCCAAGTGGCAGACTCTCAAAAGTCCGTGCAATGAATGTACATTTATGGAATGAATCTGTCTTTTCGAAATCAGTCCAGTCAACATGCACAATCAAAACATTGGGAACAGTCGGGCCTAGGCGGATGCGCCGTATGGCAAATCCCTACGCCTCCTTCTCATGCGTCCAAAACAGAGATCGAGCCCATGCGCTCACGATCCGAGCATTTAATGCTGAGTGACAGACTGGATAGAAGCCCATGCGCCTGTCACGTTGAACATTTAATGTCGCATGACAGAGGCGGCAACATGTCACGCCCCGATCCCACTAGGGTCGTCCGTCTTGCCTGGATCCCTGCGGGATCGATCGTCCTCGCTAAGGCGTGATGCCGTGCAAGCCTAAGTTGCGCTTGCACAAGGCCATGTACCTGCACAAAACAACTAGTCAAGCAAAAACACACGCACGCACCCATTTATTGCAGAAAACCAAATATTGGACACAGAGATTTGAAAATGGAAATACTTCTTTTATTGATAAACTTGATAGGAATACAAGTACAAAATTTTGCAACTCAGATTTGCCTTATCTTGGCTACATAATTCTCTTTGAAACTCTCATTTGAAAATAGTCGCAATGCCCATACATCATATCCCTTTATTACATGCTGGAAGTGAAAGACACCTTCAAATGGAAAGAAAACTGGAAACTTGACTGGAAAGAAAATGAAGCTTCGAGGCAGTCCGCAGCTCTACTGGTCTAGACGAGCTTTAGTGCCTTCTTGAAATCCCCCTGTCTCCTTTTGCTTTATGAAAAGGATGCCCACAACGTGGGTCAGCACACATCATATACTGGCGAGCGGCTCTACGCCGAAACTCACAAATATCTGCACTAATTCAATATGTGAAGCTACATATTTACTAGTGATCTTTCTACTTGTCTAGGTTCTTTTTAACAATTCATAAGGAACATGACAGTAGAAATATTCATAACCGACTTACCTATCGCCGACAGTCATCCCTGCACAAAACAGGTTAGCACAATTAGCATACGAATATAAGAAATATACTTTACCATCATCGTTCATTGTTAGGCTTTGCATTAAGGATTGGTTCATATGCATGTCCTAACTACATGGTGGTCCATGGGCCCGTCCCCCATGATTAGCCGTTGTGACTCAATGGTTCAGCTCGTCGCTAAGGACACAACATTTCCGAGGTGTAGCATTTACCCCGGGGTGCTATTACAATCTCTCCTAGGCCGATCGATCCCGGGTGCCCCCAGTATCGTCGAGAGACTATTACCTTGTTAACAAGTTGTCCGAGACCAATGCATGACTTGTTCTTTCTATCAGATAAAACCTAACTGTGCAACAGATAGCGACCAGTTCAATACTAGCCTTAATCGTTCGGTCATTCATTAGCATTCAGTTCTTATTCGGTCATTCGATAACATTCAGATAGCATTCGGTCATTCGATAGCATTCAATAGCATTTCAATTCCTTTGCAGTCATTCGTTAGTATTCATTCTTATTCTTATCTTTTGTTGTTTTGGTATCGTTGATCAGAGGGACGCAACAAAGAGTGGACTAGAGATCATTTCTATTAGGGCGTACAAATAAATGCAAGTCCGGTTAAAGCAACTCATCGTGATGAATCTTAGTCGAGAGGAGGGACTTCACGCGCCGTTCAGTTCACGCGTCCTACATTGGCACCAACAGTTGATTAGCATACTTCGTCTCTTTCTCTCAAGATTCGGAATGAATGCGAAATGCGATGAAAGCGAACAATGAAAACCAATCATCGAAAACCAACACGAAAACGCATTCATCAAAACCAAGCAGCGAAAGAAAACATCCAACAAAACTCTTGGATTCTTTTCAATAGAAGCCAATCCATCAATTGGAAAGGTTCATTGCATTTCATCCGTGATCAATCGGTACCGGCAAAGGTTTTCCCAAACACTCTGTTCAAGACTGAGTCAACAAGCCGTAGGTATTACATAGTGGACCGCGAGGAGCGGGGCACTACATAATAACCCACTGAGAAAAAGTTTTGTCCTCAAAACTTAAGAAACAAACTCACCTCTACTATTGTTACATTCTGGATCAAGCAATGTGGAGAGATTATAGACGCGCGCTGTCGCGGTGTTGGCATTCCGCAATTGCTGATTGTGCGGATGGTCTCGAAGCGGCGGTGGGCCTGGCAGCTGCCCACGCTCTTCAGTGTCGTTATGATTCTGAGCCGTTCTATTCTTTTTCGTACAATTCCTGACAGTATGGTCCGGACTTCCACAGCTGAAGCATGATCTGTTTGCGAAACGACAGACTTCTTTGGTGTGCCCGTGGCGACCGCAGTAGGTACACTCAGTTCTCCTGTGCTGATCATTGTCGGTCTTATTTTCTCCTTCAATCTTTTTCTCCCCATCATGGTACCTCTTGGCGGACTGATTCCGATTGTACTGCGTTTTATTAGACGCCTTCTTCAGGCAGAACTGTTCTACCTGTAGCGCCGCCTCAAAGGCCTGAGAATACGACCCACATTCTCGATTCAGCACACTTAACTGGATGTCGTCATTCAGACCTCCAAGGAATTGATTTATGCGAGTCTGCTCTGTGGATAGCATCACAGCAGCAAAATTTGCCAGCTTAGCAAATTCAGACTCATAGTCCTCCACGGACATATCTCCCTGTTTCAGTGTGATGAACTCATCCTTCATCTTCTTGCTCATGGCTGGAGGCAGATATTGATCCAGAAACGCCTTCTTGAACAAGGCCCATAAAATCTTCCCATTTCTAGCCGTTGCGAGCAGCGCCGGCTTCTTCGCCTTCCACCAGTTCTTTGCCCGCAGCCGTAGAAGCCGAACGGCACAAACTACCTTTTTGCTACTCGGAACTCCTACGAACGCGAACAGACTCTCCATTTTATCAATCCAGTCCATCACCTTATCGGGTGATGTCCTGCCTTCAAATTTCGGAGGTTTCGCGTCTAAGAAGTCCTTTGGCCTAAAGGAAGTGTGCCTTTGCACCGGCTGGGGCTCGTCACCCTCCACGGGCTCAATCTCGGGCGTTCCCGTTGGTTTAATCGCTGCGGTGGTATTTCGATTTGCCGCTAGCGCCGTTACAAGTTGGGTCAAGGATTCCAACTGTTTCTGTTGTGCCTCAATTTGGGCCTGTTGCATCTGGCTACGTTCCTCATTGTCTTGCCTTTGTAGTTCCAACAATGTCGTGATCCGTTCCATCGGATCGGTCGAGGCAGCTGGTCGAGGAGGGACCATTTCTCTACAAAAGAGTATAACTTCTGTCAGTCCCATAAAATGTTATGGACTTATTGTATGGGGCATTGGTTTTCATAACTCAAAATCGGGACTCTTTGGAAAGCCATCAAAGTACTTTATATACTTTTTTGAAAACGATATTTGCAAGAGGCCAAGGACGTAAAACCGTGCTCTGATACCATTTTGTCACGCCCCGATCCCGCTAGGGTCGTCCGTCTCGCCTGGATCCCTGCGGGATCGATCGTCCTCGTTAAGGCGTGATGCCGTGCAAGCCTAAGTTGCACTTGCACAAGGCCATGTACCTGCACAAAACAACTAGTCAAGCAAAAACACACGCATGCACCCATTTATTGAAGAAAACCAAATATTGGACACAGAGATTTGAAAATGGAAATACTTCTTTTATTGATAAACTTGATAGGAATACAAGTACAAAACTTTGCAACTCAGATTTGCCTTATCTTGGCTTACATAATTCTCTTTGAAACTCTCATTTGAAAATAGTCGCAATGCCCATACATCATATCCCTTTATTACATGCTGGAAGTGAAAGACACCTTCAAATGGAAAGAAAATTGGAAACTTGACTGGAAAGAAAATGAAGCTTCGAAGCAGTCCGCAGCTCTACTGGGCTAGACGAGCTTTAGTGCCTCCTTGAAATTCCCCTATCTCCTTTTGCTTTCTGAAAAGGATGCCCACAACGTGGGTCAGCACACATCATGTACTGGCGAGCGGCTCTACGCCGAAACTCACAAATATCTGCACTAATTCAATATGTGAAGCTACATATTTACTAGTGATCTTTCTACTTGTCTAGGTTCTTTTTAACAATTCATAAGGAACATGACAGTAGAAATATTCATAACCAACTTACCCATCGCCGACAGTCATCCCTGCACGAAACAGGTTAGCACAATTAGCATACGAATATAAGAAATATACTTTACCATCATCGTTCATTGTTAGGCTTTGCATTAAGGATTGGTTCATATGCATGTCCTAACTACATGGTGGTCCATGGGCCCGTCCCCCATGATTAGCCGCTGTGACTCAATGGTTCAGCTCGTCGCTAAGGACACAACATTCCCGAGGTGTAGCATTTACCCCGGGGTGCTATTACAATCTCTCCTAGGCCGATCGATCCCGGGTGCCCCCAGTATCGTCGAGAGACTATTACCTTGTTAACAAGTTGTCCGAGACCAATGCATGGCTTGTTCTTTCTATCAGATAAAACCTAACTGTGCCACAGATAGCGACCAGTTCAATACTAGCCTTAATCGTTCGGTCAATCATTAGCATTCAGTTCTCATTCGGTCATTCGATGACATTCAGATAGCATTCGATCATTCGATAGCATTCAATAGCATTTCAATTCCTTTGCAGTCATTCGTTAGCATTCATTCTTATGCTTATATTTTGTTGTTTTGGTATCGTTGATCAGAGGGACGCAACAAAGAGTGGACTAGAGATCATTTCTATTAGGGCGTACAAATAAATGCAAGCCCGGTTAAAGCAACTCACCGAGATGAATCTTAGTCGAGAGAAGGAGGGACTTCACGCGCCGTTCAGTTCACGCGTCCTACATTAGCACCAACAGTTGTTTAGCATACTTCGTCTCTTTCTCTCAAGATTCGGAATGAATGCGAAATACGATGAAAGCGAACAATGAAAACCAATCATCGAAAACCAACACGAAAACGCATTCATCAAAACCAAGCAGCGAAAGAAACATCCAACAAAACTCTTGGATTCTTTTCAATAGAAGCCAATCCATCAATTGGAAAGGTTCATTGCATTTCATCCGTGATCAATCGATACCGGCAAAGGTTTCCCAAACATTCAGTTCAAGACCGAGTCAGCAAGTCGTAGGTATTACATAGTGGACCGCGAGGAGCGGGGCACTACATAGTGAACATTTAATGCCGCATGACAGAGGCGGCAACACGTTCCCCGAAGAGTCTCCAACCCTTCAGAGTTATTCGGTCGAGCTGCCTTGCCACGTGGCCAACCAAAGCGTATGCGCCACCACAACCATACGCCCAAATCTTTGCGTGCGCCTCAAAGCCATGCGCTTGGACTCGCTCTTGATCTCTAAAGACAACAATTAAAGTCCTCTCCATGCGCCCAATCCTAGGCGCATCCTGTCAGATCACTCTCCACCAAATCCGAGATCTTTGAGCCACGGACATACGACACGTGTCCTTCGACTCAGTTCAGTCCACGAAGGGGTGCTAACCACCCAAGATCTCAACAACCGAAGAATCCTTTCAGCTGCCACGTGTCGGCTCTTCCATAGTCCACAGGCGCAACAGGAAGGATTCAATCCCCAAATCAGGGCGCATCAACCATGCGCCCTCGCCAGCATCAGCCGCGTGGCGTTCCCACGTTCAGGCGCATCCGACATATGCGCGCATGAGCAGCCAACCTGCAATCTATAAATAGAAGGATCATTCCTTCATCAGACACATACACAGACAAAGACAGACATACATACTCGGAGAGAAGCACCTCCATAGAGGCCAGAAGAGACACTTAACGTTCGCTTCTCCTCGCAACGCTCCGACATCCAGAGCAACCCAGACCTTCAGAGAATCTGAAATCGTCGTCAGATCGTCAACGGAGTCAACGCATTACCACTCGCTCCATCGACACGGTACCCAGATAAAAACAAAAGTGAACTCCTAGGACTACATCTAAGTCCTATATTGTAACACTGTTCTATTTGTGATTGAAATTCCAATCAAAGATTTTAATGGCACACCCCCCCCCACCCCCCCCCCCCCCCCCCCCCCCCCGCTGCCAGATTACCCGACCCCCCTGCTGCTGTCGACCCCCCCTTCCCCGCTGCTGCCGGATCCCCCCTACCCCCCCCGCCTCCTTGTTTTTACTTGGTGTGCCGGATCCCCCCTTCCCGCCTCCTTATTTTACTTGGTGTGTCGGATCTTCCCCACCGCTTCCTTGTTTTTACTTGGAGTGTCGGTTCCCCTCCCCTCCTTGTTTATACTTGGAGTGCTGGAACAATCGATCATGCAAGGAGTAAACGCCCCATGTCGTTGTTTTCCTTGTTCGATGTAATGCTGTTCTAGTTGCTCGTATATCTGTGAGGCGGCTCCTTGTTGTTCCCCTCCCTCCGGTCTCAACAGTTGACTACGAAGACACAAGAGATCGGAACACAAAGCAGTTAGACGACAGACGACGACTTGGGATACAACAGGACCTCACACAGATTGACGACGCCATGGATGCAATCAGTGGAAAACTGACGGCACAGGAGATGCAGGCCTTGGTTGATGATATCTTGTCCAAGAGATTGACCGAGGCGACCCCACATGTGACCCATACTGATGTGGATCCGTCACCTTACAAGATGAAGAAGTTGGAAAAGCTAGAGACGAAGTTGGAAGGAATTTCCAACTACTTGAAATGGTCGCGGCAGGCGATGCGGACGCTGAAGGGACGTGGCTTGGTAGGCTATGTCAATGGCCAAACCAAGGCGCCAACCGTTCCCTCCTCAAAGGAGTTTGCTATTTGGGAGATTGTCAACAACGTAGTGGCGGGGTGGTTGACAACCTCATTGACCGACCAGGTGTCGGGCAATGTTGAGGCGATGGAGGCTGCTGCTGATATATGGAAGACTTTGAAGGATATGTACTCCGGTTCGGGCAACCCTATGCGGGTCTTCCAACTGCAGGATGAACTCGATAGGGTGACCCAAGACGAACGTACCATCTCTGAGTATGTAGCCCTGTTGAAGAAGTACTGGTCTGATCTGGATCACTATGATCCTCTTGGGATGGAAGATGCACGGGTTGAACCTGCATTTGCGAAGTATTTTCAGGCGTTCCTGGAGTATATTTCGCGACAGCAAATGATGAAATTTTTGAAGGGGCTCAACCCGGTGTTTGAGCAGAGAAGGAATGTACTTCTAGCCCAACCCCAGCTTCCAAACTTAGAAGGGGCTATAGCCACCATGGCACAGGAAGAAGCTCGGTTGAAGTTGATGTCCAACAAGGGCTACTTCCAGGGGGAGCAAGCCGCTGTTGAAAAGTCTGCTCTTGTCGCTTCAATCCACCTCTCTCTGCGGGCGGTGTTTGTCACAACTGTGGTGACTCCGGGCATTACATCAGATTTTGTCCAAAATTCCTGCGAAGTCAGTCGAGTGATCGCGGACGGGGCCGTGGAGTACGTCGTGGCGGTAGAGGAGGATATGCTGGTCGAAAGGGAAATTCTTTTGAAGGACATAGCGAATCTGGCGGAAGAAGGGGAAGAAAAGCAGCTGGCTAACCCCTCTTGAGAGGGAGTTCGTCGCGAGGTTACGCGGCTCGAGCAGGGATCGGACGACAGTCTCGACCCTCATGCGGCATCATCTACCTCGGGAAATCACATCACTTGCTTTACCTAAACCAGCACAGGTATACCTGTGCATGCTCTTGTATCTGACCATCAGCTAGGTTGGATTATGGACTCTGGGGCATCTCGCCATGTCACGGGATCCCGCGGTGAGTTCTAGGACTATACTCACCTACCGACGCCGGAGAGCATTCAAACTGCTGATGGTACCTCCAGACCTGTAATGGGTAAAAGCACTTTTGCATGCACCCCTTCCCTCACTCTCACCAATGTCTTACATGCTTAGTCTTTTCCTGTCAATCTTATCTCTATTAGTGCCATTATCCTTGATCTTAACTGTACTGTTTTCTTTGACATTCCTACGATAATTTTTCAGGAGAAGGGGACAGGACGACGACTAGGAACTGGCACATGGCATAAGGGGCTATGGTACTTGGACAGGACCGGACTGGACACAGCACTGGCATCTCTGGTCGCAAGCGCACAACTGGACGCTTCATGTCGCAGTGTAGAAGACGAATTGTTACTCCACCACCAGCGTGTCGGGCATTCTTCCTTTAAAGTTATTAGTCGAATGTATCCGTCATTATATCAAAGGGCTAATAAAGAGAAGTTAGTTTGTAATGCATGTGAGTTGAACAAACATACCAGAAGCCCCTATGTGAGCTCTAGCAATAAAAGTTTTGCTGTTTTTGATATGATACATTCGGACGTATGTGGTCCTTGTCCTACCACAAGTATTAACGGATTTCGATGGTTCGTCACTTTTATTGACTGTTATACCCGCGTGACATGGGTCTACCTTATAAAGAATAAAAGCGACGTCTTTGAGGCTTTTCAGGATTTTCATCATCGGATGATAACACAATATAGGGCTAAAATTAAGTGTTTTCGGTCTGACAATGGGACGGAGTACACAAATAAGCGGTTTGCTGAGTATTTTTATCTACTCATAGAATACTACATCAAACCTCATGTGCCTATACACCGGCACAAAATGGTGTGGCCGAACGGAAGAACAGACACCTGCTGGAGGTCGCACGGACGATGATGCTGGCTATGAATGTCCCAAAACACTTATGGGGGCAGGCTGTATTGACGACTTCTTATCTCATCAACCGAATGCCTTCTCAGGTATTGGACTGGAAGACACCGTTGGAGATGCTTACTGGTGCAACTACATACACTGTTCTCCCGGAAGTATTTGGGTGTATGTGTTTTGTCCAAGATAATAGGCCAGGAGTTGGCAAACTGGATCCTAGAGCGGTTAAGTGTGTATTTGTCGGGTACACAACGACTCAGAAAGGATACGCATGTTAGAGCCCAGTTGAGCAGAAGATGTTTGTAAGCATGTACGTTACATTCAGAGAACTGGAACCATACTATGGTTCGGACGCAGGTTCAGCGTTTGGTGACACACCTAACACAGAGGGTGTTAGACGTGAGGGGGAGATAATAAGTCCAAACGTGGTAGTCGGATCGGTCCCGTGTCCGGTCGTGGAAAATTAGACGAAAGGGGGGATAGTAGTGACTCTCATACGGAGAATGAAGAAGAAGATACATATGTTACGCAGGGGGAGACAAGGAAAAAAGAGCTCCAAGTCTACAGAAGGAGACAACAGAAGTCCAGTACTGTGCCGTGCCCATTGCCTACTGTACCAAGTCCCTCGTCTACTCCTGTCCCAACTCTTGAAGATGTTGCCCCCGCACTGAATCACTCTGATTCTGATACGGATCTCTCTGACTTGGATGGTATGATCTCTCCACCACCTATTGCTCCCTTAAGGAGATCTTCTCGCATCAATGCGGGTAAGGCTCCTAGTCGTTATGATGATTATGAACATGACATTGCCAATTTCTTGTCTTATTCTAACATTTCTTCGAATTATCGAGCCTTCATTGCATCGTTAGACTCTACTTCTTTGCCTAAGTGTTGGCAGGAAGCAAAGGAAGATCCAAGGTGGAAAGCTGCAATGATGGAAGAAGTTGGGGCACTAGAGAAAAATAAGACATGGGAGCCGGTTCTATTACCCATAGGGAAGAAAACTGTGGAATGCAAATGGGTGTAAGCAGTGAAGGAGACGCCAGAAGAAAAAGTAGAGTGGTACAAGGCGAGGTTGGTTGCAAAAGGATACACACAATCATATGGCATCGACTATGATGAGACGTTTGCCCCAGTAGCGAAAATGAGCACGGTAAGAACTCTGGTCTCCATTGCAGCAAACTATGGGTGGAAGCTATACCAATTAGATGTGAAGAATGCCGTTCTCCACGGGGACCTGCAAGAAGAAGTGTACATGGAGCTCCCGCCAGGATGCTATGCGACAGAATCAGACGGAGGGACGTCGCGTGGAAAAGTATGTAAACTAAAGAAGTCGCTATACGGGCTCAAGCAATCTCCTCGAGCCTGGTTTGACAGATTCAGAAAGGCTGTTACTGGCATGGGATACCATCAAACAAATGCAGATTATACAGTCTTTCTTCAACATGCAAGAGGCCACATTACTATAGTTGCTGTATATGTGGATGATATAGTAATCACAGGTGCTGATGAGGTTGGGATCACTAAGCTGAAATTAAAACTCGCGAAGGAGTTTGAGGTGAAGGATTTAGGAGCGATGAGGTACTTTCTGGGTATCGAGGTGTGTGACGGCGAACAAGGAATTGTTCCCTCACAAAAAAAATACGCACTAGATCTGCTAAAGGAGACAGGGATGCTGGGATGCAAAGCAGCAGTCACTCCAATTGACCAGAAGTGCAAGTTGGGAGCAGAAGCAGGAGAGTCAGTTGATCGTGAAAGGTATCAAAGACTTGTAGGAAGATTGATTTATCTGGGGCACACTCGTCCTGATATCTCATTTGCGGTGAGTGTAGTGAGTCGCTACATGCATGATCCAAGAACGGGTCATATGGAAGTAGTGTTTCAGATCTAGAGATATCTAAAAGGGACGCCGAAAAAAGGGCTATGGTTCAAGAAGACTGGACGCATAGAAGTTGAGGGATACTGCGATGCAGACTGGACGAGTTGCATAGACGACAGAAGGTCTACCACAGGGTACTGTGTCTTTGTAGGAGGAAACCTGGTCTCATGGAGAAGCAAGAAACAGTGGGTGGTAGCACGGTCGTCAGCTGAAGCAGAATACAGAGCAATGGCTCCGGGAGTGTCAGAGTTACTGTGGGTGAAAGCACTGCTGGCAGAGTTGAAGCTGGATAAGGGAGCACTGTTACATCTTCTGAGCGATAGTCAAGCTGCAATAAGTATAGCCAACAATCCAGTTCAGCACGACAGAACGAAGCACATCGAGATCGATCGATTCTTCATCAAGGAGAAGCTGGAACAAGGGATACTGAAGATTGACCATGTTCGCTCAGAAGAACAAGTTGCAGACTGTCTGACTAAAGGTCTTAGTTCATTGAGTCAGTCAAAGCTATGTAACAAGATGGGGATGATTAATATCTATCGCCCATCTTGAGGGGGAGTGTTGAGAACCAATAAGGGACTTTAGTCCCACATTGGAATATGTAGTATGAAGAGGAGTTGGAACCTCTATAAGTAGCAAGTAGTAGCCCATCAATAAAATCATCCCATTATTCATTTCTACATTTTTATATATAATCATAGTAACTATCTTTATACTATTTACGATGGATGAATGGATGGATGATGGTTATCTTGTTTCATGAAACATGAATACAAAGTTAGAGTCAGATCAGGCTGTTTGTATTTGTTTACACCCTATGCAGGATACTGATGTAAACTCTACCTCTATGTGAATCTATGTTGAATTTATGTTTACAGGAAATTGAATATAGCTCAAAACTCACCATAGTTGAATAAAGCAGATTCGTCTTCACGTTTTAATCAATGCTTGATATTTCTGTCGTCTGCACAAAGATACTGGTAAAGTAAATAAATCAGAGATGAGAAAGAAAAGAAAAAAAGAATGCAGTTCTTTCTCTATTTCCAAATGGAGAAAATTCCAGTGACCAGGAAGAAACTAGGTTTGTTTCATTATTCATATAGATTCTTACTTTGAGGAATGAAATGAGGGGAATCAATTTTTTTGAGTCAGTTTCCTCTCTTTGCCTTTTTCTTTCATTGTAGTTAAGTGTTGGGTGGGCCCATCCCTTTGAGGGTCCACCACAAGCTTAGAGACCAAACCTCTTGTTTAACTCCCTTTGGGTGGTGGTTGATTGGTGAGTGGGATGTTTGCAACATCCCTCTGGTGGTTCGAGCAGGATCAATCCATCCCTTAGACAAACTTCTATAGCAAGTCCAGTAACTTTTAATGCTTCAAATCATCCTAGGGTCCGAAGAAATTAACTCTTTTCACCTTCATGCTTATCCGTGGTAGTTGTTGGAAAAGAAACGCGGAAACCTTTCCCCAAACTAGAGAGCACCTGCGAGAGAACCGAGCAATACAACGCACGAACCAAAACACCAAAACAAACCACGCAGACACAGAGAATTTTTGACGTGAAAATCCTTGCGGGAAAAACCACGGGACGATCGGAGTCCAACCCGGAGAAGCCTTCACTAATGAAATAAAGGAGTACACCCTCTACAAACTTCTCCAGATCCAAATCGGATCCCCACAACACTTAGAAGCAAGAATAATGATTACAAAGCTACGAAGAACAAGGACGACGAGTAGATATTACCCGAACACGATCCTCCTTCGGAATTGGCCTCCAATCCTCCTCTTACAAAGTTGCAATGGCACTTTTGCATCTTTTCTCTCTATTGTTCTTCAATGTTGTGTTGTGATTAGGGTTAGGAATAACCATGTATAAACTCCCTAATCCGCAGCAAAACCTGGACCGTAGGATACGATCCAATGGTGATAAATCACCCTGAAAAACGCTTCAGCTCCGACGACATAGAGTTCGGCCAGAACTCTGTCGTGGGACAGAGTTCGGCCAGAGGGCAGAGTTCGGCCAGAACTCTGTGTCTGGCAACCAGCAAGGTTCTGGAACCAGAACACAGAGTTCGGCCAGAACTCTCTCCTGGGGCAGAGTTCGGCCCGAACTCTGCCCCCTCCTTCCAGTAGCTCCTCTGGCAGCTCCCGAGTGTCTCCGTCATCTCCGACTGGCCTCGTCACCTCCCCGAGCTTCTCTGACACACAGACGGCGCTCGTCGCACTCCGGGGTCTTCTCCACATAGGTTGGGAACCCCACCCACTCCAACAAATCTCCCCCTTCACAACTTGGTGGAGGAGGTCGTCATCCCGACGATCTGTCTGCAGTACTCAAACTTTCTCCTCGGTAGAACCTTCGTGAGCATGTCCGCTCCATTGTCATCAGTATGAACCTTCTCAAGCGCCGCGTCCTTCTTCTCAACCGCATACTGTATCCAATGATACCAAGTCTCGATGTGCTTGGACCGACTATGAAATGTCTGGTTCTTCACAAGGTGAATAGCACTCTGACTGTCGCAAAACAAAGTATACTGCTCTTGCTTCAGCCCCATTTTCTGCAACAGTTTCTTCATCCACAGCAGCTCCTTGCAAGCCTCCGTCACCGCAATGTATTCCGCCTCCGTCGTCGACAAGGCAACACACTTCTGCAACCGCGACTGCCACGATACCGCTTCTCCGGCAAAAATCATCACATAGTCCGAAGTCGATCGTCTCGTGTCTACATCTCCAGCTATATCAGCGTCGGTCTACCCAACCAGCTTCGGCTCGTCACCACCAAAAGAAAGTCTCCAATCGGCAGTGCCCTGAAGGTATCGTAGAATCCACTTGACCGTACTCCAATGTACCTTTCCAGGATTTGAAAGATACCTGCTAACTGTGCCAACTGCATGAGCGATGTCTGGCATCGTACACACCATAGCATACATAAGGCTCCCCACAGCTGAAGCATATGGAACCCGTTCCATATCTTCTTTTTCGTCCTCGGTAGATGGACACTGCTCCTCAGTGAACTTAAAGTGGGCCACAAGGGGGCAACTCACTTTCTTCGATCCGTCCATACCGAAACGCTGAAGTACCCGGTGAATGTACTTCTTTTGGGACAAATATAGCAGCTTGGACTCTCTCTCGACTGATCTCCATCCCAAGAATAGTCTTCGCTGCGTCCAAATCCTTCATAGAGAAGGCCGCGCCCAGTTGGCGCTTCAACTTCGCTATCCTAGTTGCATTCCGACCCACTAATAACATGTCATCTACATAGAGCAATAAAACAATGAAATCATCATCGGCAAAATACCTCACAAATACACAGTGATCCGACGTCGTCCGTGCATAGCCATGCTCCCCCATAAACGACTCGAACTTCCTGTACCACTGCCTCGGAGCCTGCTTCAGACCATACAAGCTCTTTCTCAATCAGCAGACCAAATGTGACTTGTCCTTCTCACAGAATCCCTCTGGCTGCTCCATGTATAACTCCTCCTCAAGATCACCGTGGAGGAATGTCGTCTTCACGTCCATCTGCTCGACCTCCAAGTCGAGACTGGCTGCCAATGTTAGCACCACCCGAATAGACGAATGCTTGACGACAGGCGAAAAGATCTCATCATAATCTACGCCTTTTCGCTGACCGTAGCCTTTAACTACCAGTCTCGCTTTGTATCGAGGGCGAGTAGCATCATCCGTCTGCTTCACTCTAAACATTCATCGATTCTTCAAAGCCTTCTTGCCCTTTGGCAACCGCACCAGCTCATAAGTGGAATTGGCGTGTAAGGAACTCATCTCCTTCTGCATAGCCTCCATCCACTCTTGCCTTTGTTCGTCTTCCATAGCCTCTGCAAAACTTTCGGGCTCTCCCCCGTCAGTCAATAGCACATACTCACCCGGTGAGTATCTCGTAGATGGTCGACGCTCTCTGTCGCTCCTTCTCAATGGAGCCACTGGTGCTGGCTGTATACCAACAGCCTCCTCTCCTTTAGGAACTGCCTCCCCGGCATGCTCATCCTCCTGAGGAACACCCTGACCACCATCAGCAGGCTGATGATCAAGGTTGGGAGCAACTCCATGTACTGGCTCCTCCATAACTGGATCCTCTGCGATGTACTCTGGAAACTGCTCGAAGCGAAATGACTCTAACTCAGGCAATTCCTCCTCAGAAGGCATCTCGAAATCCTGAGTGTTGGTCATGGTCTGATCCTTGACGAATACCACGTCCCTGCTTCTGTAGAGCTTTCTTCCCACCGGGTGGTAGAGTCTATAGCTAAACTCATCCCGACCGTAGCCGACAAAGACGCATCGTCTCGTCTTCGGCTCAAGTTTGGACCTCTTGTCCTTCGGTACATGCACGAAGGCCTTACAGCCAAACACTCGCAGGTGATTGTATGACGGCTCTTTGCCGTACCATACTTTGTCAGGCACATCACCCTGCAAAGGAGCACTAGGAGAAATTAATAACATAAGCAGCTGTGAGAAGAGTCTCACCCCAATAACTGCCTGACAAGTTTGCTTCTGATAGCAAACACCGCACCCTCTCCATCAGTGTCCTGTTCATGCGCTCCGCTACACCATTGAGCTAAGGTGTCTTGGGCGGAGTCTTCTGGTGTCGTATCCCCTGCTCTCTGCAATAAGCATCAAAGGGACCAATGTATTCGCCGCCGTTGTCGGACCGAACACACAATAACTTCTTGCCCGTCTCTCTTTCAACAGAGGCCTGAAACTCTTTAAAAGTAGGCAGCACCTGATCCTTGGTCTTTAAGGCATAGATCCAAACCTTCCTGGAACAGTCATCAATAAAAGTTACAAAGTAAGAAGCACCACTAATAGATTTTACCTTCATAGGACCGCAGACATCCGAGTGAATCAACTCGAGCAACGCCGGCTTCCTTGAACTTGGGTGACTTTGGAAAGACACCATATTTTGCTTTCCAGCTAAGCAGTGCGTGCACTTCTCCAACTTTGTAGACTTGAGCCCTGGAATCACCTTCCTGTTCACCAAGTAGCTCATCCCTTCTCGCTGATATGGCCGAGCCGCCTGTGCCACAACTCGGTAGACGCATCACTGACGGCGTTCACCTCCTGTGCCCCCTGTGCGCTCCCCTCCATATAGTAGAGACCGGACTTCTTGCTTCCTCTGGCAATCACCATCGAACCTCTGGAAAGCTTCCACTGACTATTCCCGAAGAGATCGAAGAATCCCTCGTCATCCAACCTTCCAACCGACACCAGGTTGAAACGGATATCAGGGACATGATGAACATCTTTGAGAACAAGAACTGCACCCGTCTTCGTTCTCAAATGCACATCTCCAACGGCAACCGCCTTGGACACATCTCTATTGTCCATCTTCAACACTCCACAGTCGTCTGTCGTGTAAGTGGCAAATAGTGCCCTGTTGTGAGATACATGCACCGAAGCTCCTGAGTCCACCAGCTAAGAATTGTCATCGCAGGCGAGGTTTGTGATAACCTCATCACCTACGACGATCACATCGCCTCCATGTATCGAGGCCGCCGCTGTAGTGTTCTCATCTTGCTTCCCCTTGTTGCCCTTCTTCTTTCTCTTCCAAGCGAAACAGTTCCGCTTGATGTGGCCCTTCTTGCCACAATGGTAAAACTCCGAGTCCTCGTAACGACCATTGGACTTCCCCCTGCTCTCGTCTCTGCCACCACCTGGACCCCTGCTTTTGCCCCTTCCGCGGCTCTCTGAAACCAATGCCTCTGAGTGGTGGGATGTGGATGAAGTACCCTGAGAACGTCTTCGCATCTCTTCATTCAGCACTCCGCTCTTGGCAAACTCCAGACTGACCACGCCCTCTGGAGCAGAAGCGATCATAGATACTCGTACGGTCTCTCACGAGTCTGACAATGTACACAGCAACCATAGTCCTTGAACCTCGTCGTCGAACTTAACTCCCATTGAAGATAGCTGGTCAACCACGCCCTGGAAATCACTCAAGTGATCCGTAATAGACGTCCCATCTTTGTACCGCAGACCATCATCGTCCGGATCAGGAACAACTTGTTTACCCCGGTCTTCTTCGCGTACAAAGATTCCAGCTTATCCCATAACGTCTTCGCGTGCTCAATATTGGCAACGTGGTTGTACACGTTCTCGTCAACGAACTGCCTGATATATCCGCACACCTGTATATGCTCGAATTTTCAGTCCTCCTCGAATTTATCACTGGACTTCTCGGATGCAAATACGGACAGATGCAGCTTCTTGACAAACAACAAATCTTTCATTTTGCTCCACCAATAGTGATAGTTGGAGTCGTTCAGGTTCACCATGCGCACCGGTTTCGCGTCCATCTCTCCAATCTAGTTTTCCTGTCAACTCCTAACACCCTTCTGAATTCCAGAACCTGTCTCTGATACCACTTTGTTAGAAAAGAAACGCGAAAACCTTTCCCCAAACTAGAGAGTACCTGCGAGAGAACCGAGCAATACAACGCACGAACCAAAACACCGAAACAAACCACGCAGACAGAGAGAATTTTTGACGTGGAAAACCCTTGCGGAAAAAATCACGGGACGATCGGAGTCCAACCCGAAGAAGCCTTCACTAATGAAATAATGGAGTACACCCTCTACAAACTTCTCCCGATCCAAATCGGATCCCCACAACACTTAGAAGCAAGAATAATGATTACAAAGCTGCGAAGAACAAGGACGGCGAGTAGATATTATCCGAACACGATCCTCCTTCGGAATTGGCCTTCAATCCTCCTCTACCAAAGTTGCAATGGCACTTTTGTCTCTTTTCTCTCTCTTGTTCTTCAATGTTGTGTTGTGATTAGGGTTAGGAATAACCATGTATAAACCCCCTAATCTGCAGCAAAACCTGGACCGTAGGATACGATCCAATGGTGATAAATCACCGTGAAAAACGCTTCAGCCCCGACGACACAGAGTTCGGCCAGAACTCTGTCCTGGGGCAGAGTTCGGCCAGAACTCTGTGTCTGGCAACCAGCAAGGTTCTGGAACCAGAACACAAAGTTCGGCTAGAACTCTCTCCTGGGGCAGAGTTCGGCCCGAACTCTGCCCCCCCTCCTTCCAGCAGCTCCTCTGGCAGCTCCCGAGTGTCTCCGTCATCTCCGACTGGCCTCGTCACCTCCCCGAGCTTCTCTGACACACAGACGGCGCTCGTCGCACTCTGGGGTCTTCTCCACATAGGTTGGGAACCCCACCCACTCCAACAGTAGTCCCATAAAAATGGTGGTTCGAGACGTAGGGATCAAATCTAAGACTCATGCTTGTTTGTTGAGATAACTTACAGACTCAAACGAGCCAGAATCTGACAGTTCGATACATGTTGCATGCTGAAGCAAAAAATTGTAGAGGTGGTCTAAGCATGGCATGGAGGACAGCGGAGATCCAAGTTCATGGGTGAATTCTTCCAACTGGGAGATTGATGCAGAAGCATGTGCATAGGAAAACAAGGGGCACCAATAAACTGCAAGATCAACTATCGGAAACTGAGAAACCACAATTGAAAAAGCATATTATTGTAATGGTGCAGGATCATGTGACTGTGGATGGCAGCAAACCAGTCAGTGGCAAAGTCGTCATTTTGATACTTGAATTGCAAGCTGAAATAGTAGTTTTTATGCCACAGTTGACTGCACATCAACCTGCCTTATCGTCCAACACGACGAACCAGCAGATTTCCATATTTGTTTGTTTCTTTAAGTTTGAGGTTTTTGCATATATATATATATATATATATATATATATATATATATATATATATATTCCTTCAATAGTTTGATTTATGTGTGTAAACCCATATAACGGACAATATTAGGGTTTACGAGGGAATTTTACTTGAAGGCTTAGGCTTTTTATTGGAGATGGCAATCATACCCGTTGCCCAGATTTTCTCGTTTGGAATTTGTATTTTCTCTTGAATGTTTGTGTGTTTTCTCGACCAAATGTTTAGCTTGGACGAAACCCAGTTTGTTCATGCGCCAATAGTGGATTCTATCAGACTTGTCCGTTGGGGTTTTTTTTCCCCTAACCATTGAAGTTTTTCCCCCCTACCATTGAAGTTTTCCATGAAAACCTCGTCAAGGCCCCGTATTTGTTGTACCACAAACCCCAACATGAAGCAGTCCAAATTGTCCCCGTCACCTACTCTTTTATTTATGCCCATCGGAACCAAAGAAATATCGTCTTTCATCACAAATATACCAAGTAATGCGTGTTCTGTTTGATACTGTTAGTTTACTTGCGACACTACGGAGTGTTTTGTCTTTGGATTCCAGTAGGATTATTATGTGAACTATGTTGTTGAGTTTTATGTATCTAATGCTTATAATCCGTAAAACTACATGCACAGGATGACCCGGCCACACGTCGGTGGCTCCAGCAGCTACTACACAACGTGACGACTGGAGGCATGGTGGCTGGTCTGCAGGCTGGAGTACTCGACCACATGATGGGAAACTGAAAGTGCGACTGCGATCTCAACAAGGCGAGGAGCGCTGCTGTGTTTCTATCACGGGCCTGGGTCGCTAATTAAGTTAACGATGTTTCGTATGTAAAATTGTCAATTAAGTTTTATCAGAATAAGTTTTCTAATCTTATGGTGGGTGTTCGCGGCCCTGTTATAATCTTTTGCTGGGATGAACGATGATGTCTATATGTTTATTTCGGACCTTATTGTACCCTTTTTCACCAGAGAGTATGGCAAATAGCTGTGCTTTTCAAAATTATACACCTATTGTACCCTGTGATTTGTTACAACATTTACTGCAGTTCAAACTACATTATTAGTTTGCTGTGAGTAGTGGCAGTTACTGCAGACAGTAGCATCAGCTCCCTCAGATGCTGCATGTTTTTTTTTTTTTTGGATTATTTTGTATAAGGGTACCAGATTTAGGACCTAATTAGATTTTGGGTACTGAAATTGTCCATTAATGGTTTGGACACTTGAAATTTTTAGTGACAAGCATACGTCATTAAAAGACTTATTTCGTCACTGAAAGTCCAATTTTGTTACTAAATTTTTTTTAAGCATCCAAATCCAAATTAGGTCCTAAATCTGGTACCTTTATACAAAATAGTTCTTGTTTTTTTCATGTAAAACATTGCTACACAACTATATTTTGAGGTGAGGTGCCACCTTATGGATGGTAGCTATGTGTCACCCCCAATGCTATCATAATGTATCGAAAAGTGTGCAAGTACATAATGATAGTATTGAGGGCGACATATAGCCACCTCACCGTGAGGTGGCACTTCACCTCTCTTATATATATATATATATATATATATATATATATATATATATATATATATATATATATATATATATATATCGAGGTGTGAGATAGCCGGCAGCCCGGTTTCTGCCTAGTCTGATCAAACCCGGTTTGGGCCGGCCCGAGCCCGGTCAACGACCCGGATCGGCGCGGCCCGAGCACTTCGTTGGTCCGAGCTGGGTTCAGCTTTTCGACCCGGTAGCTCGGCTCGGTCTAGACTTTTTTTTTCTTTTTTTTTTTTAAATTTATATTTGTGACCATTTGTAAGCTAAAAAGATCGAAATGCTCTCAATTTGAGGGTTATTTTTTTGACCGTTTAAAGGGCATTTTTATCATTTTGCTGAAAATGACCAAAAATATCCTTATAACAACTATATTTTGAGGGTATAAAAGGTCATTTTGCACCAAAAAAATCCTATAAATAGTCCAAAATTCATAAAAATTATACACAAACACTTCTTCCATCTCTTACAAAATATACAACCTTATCAATTACTGAAGATTGAAGTAACAACTTTCTAGGTTTTGAAGTGGAACTTTTTTGTAACACCAAGTTTTCTGAAATTGGGGTATTTTTGAAAATTTATTATTTTTATTATTTATTAATGGTATTTTAGTCATGATATGATTTTTAGTGATTTTTAGTTAGTTAAAACTATTTTCTAAGTCACGACTTATGACTTTGTGACTTTACTAGTATAACCCTAGTGTAAACCCTAGAGATTTCATAACCTAGAGACTACCATGACCATGTAAGCCTAACCAAGTGATTAGGATACCATTTTAGCACTTTTTAGCCTAAATTTTCTAGGATTTGTTTGGAATTATTTGCATTTATGTGTTTTATTATTATTTAATTATTGTTAAGTGTCATGAGAGCCTCTAACCAAGTTTAGCCTAATCTAGGGATTAGTTACTAACCTAGAATGCTAAGGGGATAGATTTTTACTTTTAGTCAAAGGTTGAAAATATCCTAAGAATGCACTTTATTATATATTTTCCACAAAACACTCAAAAGATCAATACTTTGGCATGAAAGTCCTTCCCTTCATTGGAAGCAACCCAAGGACACCCTACCCTACCCCCATGGCCGGCCACACCATGCCCCCCCCCCCCCCCCCCTCCTATATATCACCCCATAGCTCATTCAAGTCCCCTTTACATGAATTTACATTTCATTAAACCTTGAAATTCCCATTCCTTCACAAGACCATAACTTGATCATTTTTGATCCAAATCACCTCTAGTTTCTTGCATTGGGACCCTACTACACTGAGGAAACTGAGGGAGGCTAGCAACCAAAGTTTCACAAGGCTTTGGGTATCACCAAGTGGAAGGACACCCCCTCTATTCTAGGCTTTCCATTGATTTTTGCACTCATAGGTAAATGCCCTCAAACCTTGCTAATATTGTAATTTTTCTTCATAAATGCATGCATATAGGTATACCCTAACTGTAGGTCAAGTTTGGTAGGAAATATGTTTGGTTTGGTGTCCGTATCGGACACGTATCTGTATTTAAATAACAGTGTTTGGTGAAATGTCCCTAAGAAATAAACTTCTGTAAAATGTAGAACAAATTACATTTTCAGGTAGCCCTAACCCTGCTAACCCTAACCCAAACTTACTGAGCACGAATCTGAGTCGTGTCCGTGTCCAAAACGGACACGAACTCACGGATTTGCACTGCACACTGTCACAGAAAATCCCCTACTACTCGACCATGTTTTCTCTCTCCTCACACCACGTGGACACGCCAAAATTGGCATGGAAACGGAGGCAATGTCTGCGAACATGCCCCCAAAATTTCGTGTCACACCGTATCGTGTCGAGTGAGAAATCTCACTCGTACTGGACACGCACTGACAGTGCACGCGCGCACAGACCCAGTTTTCCCACTTGGACACGGCCTTCGTGTCGTGTCTAGACACCACGTGGACACCTCGTGGGGACACGAGTGTGTAGCCCAACACGTGGGCTACTAGGTAGACATGACCACGAGGCCCTATGTGGCTCGTGTCGTGTCCACGAGACACATGCACCGCTGCACGACGCGGTGCCATACCGCGCGTATCAGTCGAGTTTTCTCGACTGATACGGGTCTCGTGTCGACGCATGAGGACACGTGGACACCGTGCAAGCTACCCTACCCCTAGACTAACCCTAGGCGAACCTAGGGACACGAGCACGACACCTCACGTGTCCTGTGTCGTGAGCACGAGACACGTGAACACGTGCACGATACAGTACAATTTCAGTGCACTGTGTTACCCGATTTTGTATTTTTGACTCTGGACACGTCGTGTCGTGTTGTGGTGGACACTTAGGGACACGAGGGACACGAGTACACCTAGGGGCACGATTACCAACCATTGGTTTCAAGCCTTAGTCGAGTTTAGGGGTCGGATTTGGGTTACCCTCCTTAGGTTCAGTAATGAACAGTATTACTGTTCTTTCCAGTTTTTAAAAACGAATTTCAAAATGATTTATATATATATATATATATATATATATATATATATATATATATATATATATATATATATATATATATATATATATATATATATATATATATATATATTTATTTATGTGTATATATACTGTATATATATGTATATATGTATGTGAGTGTGTAGGTGTGTGTCTTAGAGTATATGGATGTGTATATATGTAGATATGTGTGTGTATATAAATGGGTATATATATATGTAATGTGTGTGTGTGTTTTGTGCCCCTTTCTCAGAAATCTGAGAACTGCACCCCCCCCCCCCCCCCGTTCTCTGTCACACACACACCCCCCACACACCCACATCCCATATCTCTCTCTCTCTCTCTTGTTCACTCTCTATCCCTCTCACTCTCTTACATCTCTCCCTCTATTGATCTCTCTCTCTCTATATATATATATATATATGTAGGTTGTATATATATATAGGTTATGTAGATATATATATATATATATATATATATATATATATATATATATATATATATATATATATATATATTGATATAATAGTTGAGTGTATATATATATATATATATATATATATATATATATATATATATATATATATATATATATATATATATATTGTGTATATATGTGGGTACTATATATATAATTGGGTGTTATATATATATGTGGTACTATATAGTTGAATATATATATATGTATAGATATGGGTAGGTTCATATTTTATATAGATATGGATACCTATATAAGGTATCCTAGATACATGGGCCTATGGCCTATGGTATATGGTTAGTAGGTTTAGACTTGACCAATAGGTCTAGTAGACCTAGTTTAACTAGCAAGTTGACCCTTGTTGACCATTGTTGACCAAAGTTAACTATAGGTCAACCATGACCTAATTGACCTGGAAATGGCTGGATGAACATAGAAGGACTAGTTGACTAATGTTTGACTAAACCCTAGGCTATTAACTAGTTGGTTTAGGTTTGACCTATATATGAGTATATTATTGTGACTTGGGTTTTGTGGAAGGACCTATGTAGATTAAGATATGTATGGGGTTAAGTGGAATACTTAGAGGATGTGTCATGGGTTGAGTTAGTCTTATGGAATATTGACTTAGGTAGTTGACCACTGACCTAATTACCTTATTGACTAGTCTTTGTTTGACCTAATTACCTTGTTGACTAGTCTTGTTTGACCAAAACCTTAGTTAGTCTAAGTTTGACCTAGGCTTGACCTAGATTGATCATGTTGACTAGTATTTGACTAGTTTGGCTAGAATGTTGACCAAGGGTTGACTTAACCTAGATTAGACTTGTTTGACCTTGTTTGACCTTATTTGACTTAGTATGACTTCCTGTGACCTAGTATGACTTCCTGTGACCTAGTTTGACTGTTGAGTTGACCAAGAGTTGACTTTTGACCAGATTGACCTAGAATCATGTAGTATGCATTGTATACTCTATTTTACCATTGTGGATACATTGTGACTTGTATTGCTCTGATTAGGAGCCATACACCTCTCCTCAGGCAGTACATCCTCTTCAGACATTCAGTTATCAGGCGAGTACATTCTCTGACCGTTTCATACTTGCCAGAATTTATATTCTTGCTCTAGATTACTTTACTTGATGCTGACACGATTGTTATCACGTATTGGTACTATATGGATCTTTTCATGAGATATTATCCCCCTCGGGAGCATCAGATACAGCATGTTTGTGCTTTTCACGAATCATCATGTATCTCTATGCTTTCATAGATTCACGAATCGCTTGTGACTCATGTACTCTCATGTTCACAGAGCCTCTCATGAATCACCCATTTATGGGCTTATCACGAATCTTAACATAACTTGAACGAATCCTTGTGTATTGATTGGGGATGGGGGAGTGGAAATAGTCATGTGGATATTACCCCAGTAGCTGTAGTCATGAATCACTCTTAGCTGTAGTCATGAATCTCCTATGCCATTCACATGTCTATATTTTACTCTGACTCACTAGTCACTGCTAGTTCTCTATTATAGTAGATATTTCATTACAGTTATCTCTTTTACTACATGTATCTTCCTTCAGCGTTTCCTGTATTTTACTCTATTGCATGCTTTATATTTCCTATCATACTACAAACTGCGTGAGATGTATTGTGCTCGTTTCTGTCCTGACTGGACCTGTTGAAAATATTACAGAGGATGAGGAAGAGGCCCTGGTGTCTACCTATTATGGAGCAGGACTAGATGATACTTATGTTGTGGACCCTCAGCAGGATCCACCTGCAGCTGAGGATGTTGCCCCAGTAGTCTAGGCTAGTCTAGCTAGTCAGTCTTTTTCATATTATCATTTTGTCTCACATTCCGAGTTGTATTTTGAGATGTTGAGATGTATAGACTCTTAGACTTATATTGTATTTTGGGTTGACATTCTGGATGTTATGTTATCCTAGACACTTGGACCTATTTCATCTATGATACTGTTCTCTTGAGTTACTATCTATCTATCTGTCTTTCATTTTTCTACCCTAGATGTGATTGAGATTGTATTCTGTTATGTCACCTCCATTCGGAGAGTATATACTGTACAGGTACTTTTATATTGTTAGATGTTTGACCTAGGACAACGTTCTACCGTCGACACTGCGGCGTAGGCTGGACGTACCCACTTCTCGTGCCCTTACTCTAGGATGCGGGTCGTGACAACTATATTTTGAGGGTATAAAAGGTCATTTTGCACCAAAAAAATCCTATAAATAGTCCAAAATTCATAAAAATTATACACAAACACTTCTTCCATCTCTTACAAAATATACAACCTTATCAATTACTGAAGATTGAAGTAACAACTTTCTAGGTTTTGAAGTGCAACTTTTTGGAGTTCTTGAGGCTTCAACTTGTGCGAAATTTCTTGGAGACTTCAAGTTGACGTTTTCAAGTAATTTTAATATTATATAATATTTTTTTATTTTCGATTTTTCTTTCCTCTTTCTCTCTCTCTCTCTCTCTCTCTCTCTCTCTCTCTCTCTCCTCTCCTCTCTCTCTCTCTCCTCTCCTCTCTTTTGTGGTAGATAAATAAATTTCTCCTATCTTATTTTTCTTAAAAAATAATTTTTAAAATATTGATGATACTAGTTCTAACTATCCTTATAGATGTGATTCAGAACAAAATTTTGCTTATTATGTTAATTTATTTAAAAATAATCATATTCTTGATTCTATGCCAGCGACACAAATGTCACCTCCTAAAGTTAGAAGTATGGCTACTAATGTTGTAAATAGGGAGAAATCGGTTTTATGGAAATATTTTGAGAAAAATATGTCACTTATAATGAGGATGCACTGGTTTTAGATCCAAAAAATCAAAACCAATAGCTAAAGGTGCACAGTGTAAAATGTAAAAAAAATTTAAATAGAAAAAATGATGGCATGGGCACTTTAAGAAGACACTATGAAAGTTGTTATGGTAAAGGCACACTGCATGCTAGACAGACACAAATAAGCACTGGTTCTCAAGGATCTTCTATAGGTAACTTTACTTATTCTGATGCTCATAACAAAACTGAGTTAACCAAATATATTATTTTTGATGAACAACCTTTCACATTCAGTAAGAGTGATTGCTACTATGATTATGCAAGTACTACTCTTAATCCTTGTTTTAGTAAAGTTTCTAGATCTACTATTAGAGCAGGGACTACAAAAATATTTCAAAAAGAAAGAACAGCTTTAAAACAAAGCTTCATAAATATTAGTAAGTTTGCTCTAACATCTGATATATAGATGACTAAACAAAATTATGCTTATATTTGTATCATGACACACTATATAGATCCAAAGTGGATGTTTCAAAAGCGTATTATTTGTCTACGACCTTTACAATTTTCACATACTGGTTCTGTAACCAGTGGCACTATCATTCAATTTTTATGTGAATATGATATTCAAAATAAAGATTTTTTTTCAATTTCTTTTGATAATGCTGATAATAACACTTCTTGTATTAGTATTTTAAGTACATAATTTTGCCTATAGTAGAGGGACGACTTTTTCATGTTAGATGTGCTTGTATATTATTAATTTAGTTGTACATGAATGTCTTCAATTTTTCAAATAAAGTTAGAAAATCTTAGATTATATCTACAAAGTTTGAACACTTCTACAAGTACACAACAAGCTTTTAAAATTTATGTGCATAATATGCTATAACTTTTAGGAGATTTGTTAAGGATGCACCACATAGATGAAATTCTACTTATTTAAAATCTTGCATTAGATTTACAGATGCTATTACTCATTATTGTAATGTTAATCCAAGTTTTGATTCTCAAGTTACTGAAAATGATTGGTTGATTGTTAATTCTATTTATGAATTTTTAGAATTATTTTACAATGCTACGTGTATTTTATCTGGAGTTTATTATCCAATTTCTTCTCTAGCGTTAATAGAAACTATAAACATGTATCATTAATTTTTTAAATATGGAACTGTTCATGGTTTTAATTATGTTGTTTCCAAAATGGAAACAAAATTTGAAAATATTTGGGTGAAATACCTATTCTATATTATTTGGCTTCGGTTTTTGATCCGACGATTAAATTAGATGGCGTATTCATATTGTTAGATGATTTTAATGACAACATGAATGTTGATGTAAGTAACTTAGAAATAGAGATTAGAGATGTTTTAGATTCTTTAATTACTTCTTATGAAGAACGAGTTTATCGGCCCGATCCGGTACAACCGTTCAAGTTGGTAGTAGTAGCTCTGTTTTATGTCTAAATTATCACATTCTAAGAGTGTACTGCAAAGTAAGAAACAAAAATAATCTTCCCTACCAACTCAGAAATTATTGTTATATTTAAATTCTTATGAGGAGAATGATGAATCTGCATCTTATTTTTCTATTTTAGAATGGTAAAAAAGACAAGAAAAAATATACCCTATACTTTCTTCTATGGCACGTGATATACTAATGGTCCCGGAATCCATGGTAGCATTAGAATTTTGTTTTAATGCAGGTTCAAGGATGCTAAACAAGAAGAGGAGCAGGATGTTGCCAGATATTTTGGAAGCTTGCATCTATTTTCAAGCTTGGGTTCATGTGGAAAAATAAATTCAAAATTCAAGAGATGAAAGTGCTGACATCAGTGAGCTGGACTTTCAGTCTCTTACCTTGGAGGATACTACTGAAGGAGGAACTGAGCAGTAAACTTGGACGAAAGACGGACGACGGACTACGGAAAAAAAATATATACTTGTACATTTTTTACAATTCTTTTAAAAATAAAATTTCAATTTGCAAGTTGTACATTTTATTACAAATTTTACGAAAAAAATACTTGTACATTAAATTATATTAACATTAATAAAAATTTGTGAACTTTTACTTTTCTCAAATTTTTTTTAAGTTAATGTTATAGCATATTTAA
Source organism: Iris pallida (assembly GCA_029216955.1). Lineage (NCBI taxonomy): Eukaryota > Viridiplantae > Streptophyta > Magnoliopsida > Asparagales > Iridaceae > Iris > Iris pallida. Next base: position 16,401,517 of record JANAVB010040817.1, on the reverse strand, counting down.
ATTATACTAACATTTATATGTTTTTTCATTTTTTTTGTGAAGTTTCTGTAAAAAAAAAATTCGGGTTGTGACACCGCGAGCCCCACAATTTATATATATTAATTTGGGGCTAATTTACTAGAATACCCCCAAATATAATTTATAACATTGGAGGGGTATTTTTTTCCAAAATACATCCAACATATAACTATTTTTTACCTTTTGAAGGGTATTTTGGTCATTTTGCTGATAATGACCTAAATATCCTTATAACAACTATATTTTAAGGGTATTGGGGATAATTTGGCACCCGAAAATCCTATAAATAAGATAGTATTGTTTCAAATTTATCACAATAAATTTTCTTCCCCCTTCACATTCTTACAAGCAATCTAGTGATATCCGGTGAAGAGGCTATTTTTCAGTGTCATGAAAAATGAACAATCACCACATCAACGACAAGATCAACAACCTTAACCTTTACTGCAACCTCAAGGGGTACAAGGGCCTAAACTCCAAAAAAGATTAGAAATTTGACACCACTTTAACAGAGTTTACAATGAACGTAACCCCGAAAGAAAAATCTCACATCTATGTAGTCATCTAGACAAGTGTATCTGGTATATTACATATTGTTGAAAAAAAAAATGTATCATTTTTCAATATTTATTATTATTATTATTAGATGGTATATTTAAATTATGCGACTTACATTTGAGTTTTTGCTTTCTGCCTCTCTACCATTCATTTGTGGTATTACAAAAAAAGTTTGTAGAGAGGTTGTAAACAAAAATTGAAACATAAGTTGTATATTTGTTGATGTTACTTGCGTTTGAGCTCCTGCTTTCAACATCTATACAAACTTTCTTTGGATTATTACAAAAATAATTCGAAGAGATGTTGAAAGCAGAAACTCAAACATAAGTTGTATGACTTATATAACAAAAATAATATATATTAAAAAATTATTAAGACGTTATTTTAAAATAATGGCATGAAAATTTTCCTTAATATTGTAGCCCATTTTTTTAAAGCCATACTTTTTAAATGGCCAAAGCAAAGGCCATTCATTTATTTTTATTTTCCACGGGCCAACTCGGACCCGGCCCTAAACCAGGCCGGGCCCAGCAAACTGTCCATCCGGGTTCGGACTCGGACTAGATTTTGATTTCCAAAACTTCAGTCCGGCCCGACCCATCTTCTCCCCGGGCTAAGTTCGGCCGGCCCAGAACCAATCAAGTTAATCAAAACTGGACTCGGACTGGCCCGACCCGACCCGACCCGGCCCGGCCCGGCCCGGCCCGAGACACCCTGAATGTAACTGCCACCATTGATATCTGCACTTTTTCATCACCTCTGAAAAGAGAGGGAGAGAGAGAGAAAATTAAAATAAATAAATAAATAAAAACAATCACATGAGGAGAGGTGTGGCTTTGGTAATATTAGATTCGTGACCGGCTTTTAGTTGGTTGTTGGACCAAAAGTTGGGAGCTTTCTTCTTTCTCTTCTTTTATTATATGCTTCTTGCAAGCTTTAAGGTGAGGGATAAGATTATGTCAAAATTGTCTAAGAAAATGTCTGCAATATTCTTCTACCACTAATTTAATTCTCATGAATGCCTAGGACGCTAAGGCCTCGTTTGGTTCGCGGAATGGAAGGGAAAGGAAATCAATTCCTTGTCATTTCCTTTTCTTTGGGAAACTTTAATTCCTATTGATTTTTCTTTCCGATGTTTGGCAATGCCAAGGAATTTGGAAAGGAAAGTGAATACTTCAATGTGGGAAAGTGATTCCTTCCTTGGATGGATGGAATCACTTTCCCCCCTAATTTCCGTTCCATTGGGAATCACTTTCCTTTCCTCCTCAATTCCTTGGGCACCCAAACATAGGAAAGTAATCACTTTCCTTTTCCAACTGGGAGATTCCGCGAACCAAACGAGGCCTAAGAGTGTAAAATGGACAAAGTAGTCCGTTGTCCGTACGTGTTCGGCTCGATAAATGGTTCGACCGCAGACCATCCGATTGATTAACGAACAAAACTTGGACATTTTTTTTGGTCCGTTTAAAAATCGGAACCGGACACGGTCATATCCATGTCCGGTCCGAATTTGTCCGCGAACCGTCCGATAGTGGAGACTCATTTTGGTTTTGCATCAATTATGTCATATTATTTTAGTTTTGTATCAATTTTTTGTTATTCGGTCTCGATTTTTGTTAACCTTTTACTATTGTTTGTTGTATTCTATAACCTTCAATTGTATTTTCTTTCAACTTGATTTTTTGTACCAACTATCAAGGTATCTTGATAAAATAATAGCTTTTGGTAATATATTTTATTTGTCCGCGGACCGTCCGATTGAATTAACGAATAGTGGTTGTCCGTGTCCGTCCGGTTCGAACTCGAACAGTGGACTGTCCGTGTCCGTCCGTCCGAACTCATTTTTATTTTCGGACCGAACATGGACAGTGGACTGTCCGTGTCCGTCCGGCCCGTTTACATCCCTGTAGGACGCTGAAAAGTGGGCCGGATGGCCCACACGCCATTGAAAGCTTGTGGGACCATGACATTGTCATATGCAAAAGGAAAGAAGCAACGGAGGAGCAGTAAGGAGATGGAAAGTAATATACAGGGCCGGCCCTTAGTTTTTTGGTTTTCAGGACAAATTAAAACGGTGCCATTTTTAAAAAAAACTTATTAGACTTTAATTTTCATCTAAAATAAATAAATTACAAAAAACTGAAAAAAATTGTAAAAAAGACAAGATCCAGCTAGGGGTGAGCAGATCTCGGTTTTGGAACCAAAACCGACCCGACCCGACCCGACCCGATTTAACAATTCGGGTCGGTTTTAAAAAAATACGGGTCGGATTACGGTTTTAAAAAGAATTAAAATCGGTTTTTCGGTTCGGGTTTCGGGTTTGGAAATCGGTTTCCGACCCGAACCGAAAACCGATTGAAATTCTCACATATATATTCTCCAGCAACCCTAATTCTTCCGCCTCTTTCTCTCACTCCTCTTCCGCCTCTTTCTCTTCCGCCTCTCACTCCTCTTCTGCCTCTTTCTCTTCTGCCTCTCACTCCTCTTCCGCCTCTTTCTCTTCCGCCTGCCTCTCTCTCTTCCACCTCTCACTCTTCCACCTCTCTCTCTCTCTTCCGCCTGCCTCTCTCTGTTCCACCTCTCACTCTTCCACCTCTCTCTCTCTTTCTCTCAACTCTTTCCTTCATCTGGATGCAAGGCTCGTCGTGGCATACAATGAAGGGAGCGGCGGAGGGAAGGTCCGGCTCAGCGGAGGGAAGGATCGGCTCGGCAACCTCATCATGGTCATCAACATCTTTTTTTTGTTCATTTTGCTGTGCTATTAGCTCATTGATGTTAAATTTCATGGATGTTTGATATTGTTAGATTGATGAGAGATTGTTCATCTTCTTGTGGCATTAAATTTTATTGCTGTCCTATTAGCTGGTTTCTCTCAACTCTACAATTTTTTTGGGTGATACATGTGACATTAAATTTCTTCTTCTTCTTCTTCATTTTTTTTTTCTTCTACGTTTGATTGACTAAGGAAGAGTGATTTTGTTTTTAGGAATGAATGACCACAGAACCGTTTTAATCGAAAACCGAACCGGTTTGGTTCGGTTCGGTTCTGTTTCGGTTTTGTAGCAGAATGGTTCAGTTCGGTTCCTAAATACTACGGTTCGGTTTTGGTTGGGTTGTACAAAATTTCGGGTCGGTTCAACCGAACCGACCCGATGCTCACCCCTAGATCCAGTCTCGACTCAAGCAATTTTGGTTGCAACCTTCATAGTTTTATACATGATGGATGATGAATAGTTATTCTAAAAAAGACTTAATTTTAACTTAATACTTTTAATTATTTTAATTTTTAAACTTGATACCTTAAATTTTAAAATTAAATAACTTATTATCTTAGCAATGCTACAGAAAATGTTAAATGACAAAAATATACATATTATCTCCCTCTCCTCTCTCCTCTCTCCTCTCTCCTCATCAGTACAATGACAACAGCAACAGCGGAGGCGGTAACGGGGGAGGTGGGCAGCGGGAAAGTGTGGGAGGAGAAAATAATTTGGTAAAAAAGTTATTAAAAAAAAGTCATAACTGACGGAGGATATCAACTTGAAAATAGTCAATAGTTGATGTTACTAAGTTGTCCAATTTTTAAGGATGTTTTCTAAGGGCACTACCAAAATTGCTTGGGGGCATCACTTACTTGGGGGCAGCCCAAGAAGGTGGAGAATTTGCTAGGGGGCACCCAAAATTTGTTAGGGGGCAGCCCAACCCCCCAAACCCTTCATTTCATTTCATTTGTCATTCTACACTCTCTCTCCTCAAGAAGAAAAAAAGAGCTCTCTCCCTCTCCTAAAACCCTAATTTCTTCTTCTCCACCACTCCACTCCCAATTCCTCCACCAAGATTTCTTCCACAACCTTCGTAGATTCGAAGAGATGACACGCAAGTCAAAGCAACCGGAATCTAGGTACGTTCTTCCCTAATTTCTTCGAGAATTTTGTACATTCTATTCAAAACCCTAGAATATTTTTAATTCTTGAAAAAGTTTTGATAAAATAGGCTTAGAAACTCTTTATGGTTCTCTTCCCTAATTTTCGAACGCAAGAAACCCACATTTTATGTTGAAACCCTAACCCTAGAACACGACAAACTAGCATCTCGTTTTGGCAGTTCGGGTCTCATAACAGTAGGACTGCCAGGCATGTGGCAGTCCTGATTTACATTAGGACTGCCACATGCCTGGCAGTCCTACTGTAATGACATATAGGGGTGGATAACTGCATGATGCTCATATGCGGAAGGTAACTGTATGTCATATTTCTGTTTCAATTATTTAATAACTGTATGTTGTCATGCAGTCCACTGGCCGCTAACAAAAGAATACGGCCCACCGCGTCAAAGCGGAAGGAACGTGCTGTTGGAGCCTCCGCGCGGAACCCAACCTTTAAATTATAAACCGGCGGATTTCGACTGGGTGACCGACTTTTACTCCGAGTGGCAACGACATGTACTTCGAAAAACTGAAAGACGACCGGTCACCCAGATGGCCGACTGCAGCGAGGACTACATGCCGTACATCCTGGGAGTCGGACATCCTAAGTTGTCGAACCCTACCAACCCGGGTCCCGTGGCCGTCGAAGCAATTGGAGCTCTTCCTTCCAAAAACGTCTTGTATGCTGGGTTGGTGAAGATGGTGAGTTCCGTATTTGTAATAGGACTGATATTTCCATGTTTGTAGACTAAATTCATTTATACTTTCATTTTCAGTCTCAAAAGGTGAAGGAATTGGCCCAGACACTCCGGAGAGGTTGCCAAAGTGACACTAGTGTCGCGGTCGCCAACGAGCTTGATCGCATCGACGACGTGGTCGACTTCCCCTTCATGAACAATAGGGATTCTCGTTCAAAGGCCCGGCATGATATATAGTTAGATCTGGATATTTTTCTTGTTTCAAACTTAAGTTAGATGTGGAATAGTTATGTACTTGTTTGAAACTTAATTTGGATGTGAAATGTTTGAAACTTAAGTAGTTGTGATGAATTATTGTAGTTGTGATGAATTATTGGGATGAATTATTGTAGTTGGATTATTATGATGAATTATGTACTTGTGATGAATTATTGGGATGAATTATGTACTTGTGATGAATTATTGTTTTTTATGTACAAAGTATCAGTATCAGGACTGCCACCCCCTGGCAGTCCTATACAGAAGTAGGACTGCTAGGGTGCTGGCAGTCCTAACTGAAACTTGCTGCAACAGCAAGTTTGAGTTAGGACTGCGAGCACCCTTGCAGTCCTACTTCAGTGTAGGACTGCCAGGGGGGTGGCATTCCTACTTATCAAACTCTGTAAGGAGCTCCTCAACTGAAACTCTGTCATAGAGTTTCATAAGTAGGACTGCCAGCCCCCTGACAGTCCTACACTAAAGTAGGACTGCCATGGTGCTGGCAGTCCTAACTCAAACTTGCTACAACAGCAAGTTTCAGTTAGAACTGCCAGCACCCTGGCAGTCCTACTTCAGTATAGGACTGCCAAGGGGGTGGCAGTCTGTCACGATCCGATCCTAAATTGTTGGGTCGAATTGGATCATGCCCAGCCTGCACCATTGTGAGACGGCGGCAGTAAGCTGTTTCTATGCAGGTAATCTCAACAACATCTATACATTTGTCACAACACGAATTTACGAATATTTAAAACTTTTATTCAACAAAGAGAAAATACAACTGGAAAAGAAAATACTGAAATAAACACTGAAACCAAAAGTCTACAATCTCCAACATGATGAAACTAGAAAAATAAGGAAATAGCAACTAGCTAAACGGCCGGCTCTTCGGTCTCAGGATCCGCGTCCTCCAAGGAAGACTCTGGTAACACCGCAGGGTATAGCACCGGATCATAATAGCTATTGTACAATAGCTCAGCGTCATCAATATCACCAATTGGGGGGATCCAGTCAGGAAAGGAGCAAGTACGAGTACAACATTCTAAATAATAATGGAAAGATGCAATTTTAAACAGTTGAAATACTTTGAACAATATTTTTTAGCAATTTTCAGCAATTCAGTATTTGAAACAATATGATTTGAATATGTAACGTCTATGACCGGCTTGGGTTGTACAATAGCATCCTAGCGAGGCGATACGGCTTATTCCCATGTATAAGAGGGGTAAGCTCGCACAATAACAATATGCAATATGAGGGATATTGGTCATAAACGCTACACTATTCCTCCAATATCCCCACAATCAATATCAATCAATATTTGAACCCTAGGAGAGGGTTCCGTGTAGCAATGTGGTTTAAGCATGCAACATGACAATTACTAAGTAAAATGCAAGAAAATATAATCGTAACTTGCCTTTGTTAATGACTGGAACAGGATGTCGGTACCTGGGGAGGAAGTCAAATACGTCCTCAAAATCCTACAGTTGAGCACCCTGACTTAGAACCATAGAGGAAATCATATCTAGGTGTGCTTAGTTGCAATTTCTAGAAGCAGGTCCTAGTCCATTTTTTTAAGTTGTTAATTAAGCTATCAACCTACTCTACCGTCACAGGATACAATTATCAATTAACGAAAAAGGAACCGATTTATTGATTTATTGGGCAAAGATCGTATTTTCCAATTTATTTAACAAAACTTTGTACTTTAATATTATATACATAAAATTTGGTTTTTTTTCTTTTAATGAGAAAAAAAATGTGAATTTGTTTAAATAATACAAACTTGAATTTTATCCTTTTTATTTATAAGTGAGAAAATTCTTATAATTTTTTATATAAAACTAATATCCATTTAAAGTACGCGTCTAATTACGCAAAGCAGCAACCAAAAAGAACAGAAAATCCTAAACTACACAAATACAGGCCACAGAAAAATAAAAAAAAAACTGGGCTTATGCCCTTACAACGAATTGATTAATTTAATTTAAATGCTGAGGCGAGCTCTAAATGCCGTGAAGCGGTCTAGTCAGGAGGCCGAAGACCTACACCCAAAATACTAGAGGCCAGTAACTAGTTCTAAAATAACATATAATTAAATATAATTTATAGAAAAATGGACGTCTCAGACTGGGTCATGCAATCTCATATTGCTGGCTAACGCCTCAACGTACAGGAAATCCTGTAGCGTTTACGTGTCGTCGAGGCTCATCCGACCGATACGGTCGTCGCCTACAGGGGATACAGAAACTAACCAACCAACACTTTAACCAAATCAAAACCAATGAAACCATTTGCAAGGACCAGGGTTTTAGAAATAGGTTTTGATATACAAAAATTATTGAACTTATAAAATATCATTTTTAAATACTTTTTCGAAAATTTGGGCAGCACCTCCTCTGTAACTAGGACGACCTAGCCACATAGGCGGTACAAAATCCACACCAACAACAACCCAAAATACTAAACAGCACTCAAACCCACACCACCCAAATACCAATCTCCAAAGCCACCAAGGCAAGTCATAGCCTAAGATACAAACACACGGCACATAAATCCCAAGCAATAACCAATCCAAGGGATTAAACCATAACACGCAAAATAATACCCTGACCCAAAAAGAAATAATCCACAGCACACAGTACCGAAGAGAAATTACGCCGCGACGTAACCAACGAAACCGCGTATCCCCTAACACAACAATATAAAATGCCGATCCCCGTAACGGGGTCGGGACCACGTCATCACCGACTAACTACGGGAGGGACACAGAAACACGAGATTATACCTCAGTTGCTCGGCTAGAGCTCTCAGATGTAAAATAGAAATAGGAAATATCCACGCGGATCGGTTCGGGACAGCACTGGAAGTACGGACAGCGGCTTGGGCCGCGGTTCTGGCGCGAAGGTCGGACGCCGATAGGGCATCGCGGAGGCGGTCTGCCGCGGAGGAGACAGCGGGGTTCGGCGCGGGGGTCGGCCGGAGGAGATCGTTCGGGCGAGCGGCCACGGGGAGGCGCTGGACAACATTCAGACAGCGGAACAGGATCCGCGAGGGCAGCGAACAGCTGCACAGAAAAGCCGTGGGTCAGGGGGTCGGACCGGTCGTGAAGGGGCGACGGACAGTGGGTCCGACGCGGGGCTTGGGTCCGAAAGGGGACAACGGCCTCGGGGACAGCCGATGGGCATGGCGGAGGGGTGTCGCAGTACAGCGGCCTCGGCGGGGCAGTCATGTGGGAACGACGACGGCCGCGGGGTGGATGTGCGGCGGGTCGGCGGAGGAAGGTCGGCCGAGAGGGGCCGGGGTTTAGATTTGGGGAAGGAGGATGAGGGGAGGGGATCTCTTCTGGTGTGGAAATTGAGAGTGAGGGAGAGTTGTTTTCCCTTGTGAAGGAAATAGTGAGGGTGGAGGTGGTGAGTAAATTGAGGAAGATGAATAATTTTAGGGAAAAATGAGAACGTGGGGGAGAGTGGGAGAGCTGGTGAGGGGGTGTTGTGAGTGATTGAGAGGAAAAAGAGGGGTCGGTACATGGGGGTTTAGGATTTAATTATTTTTTCTTTCATAAATATTTATATAATAATTATATATTTTTTTTTCTTTAAGAAAAATAAGGTTAAATAATTTTAAAAGAATTTGAGTTCGAGACGGGTTCAAAGTCGGGTTGGGTTTGGGGTCGGACCCCGGGCACGGAATCGGGACGGGTCAGCAATCAAAGATCCTATACCAATAAATTTGAAATAGTATTTTTTTTCGAATACCGACTAATAATAATAATAATAATAATAATAATAATAATAATAATAATAATAATAATAATAATAATAATACCAATAATCTAACTATGCTACGAAAAATCCAATAATTTGCCAATAATTCGAAAATCCAAAAATATGGGTTTTACAACCGTCCCTCCTTAGAAAATTTCGTCCTCAAAATTTCAAAGATAAGGGCCGGGGTACAATCAAAATCACTTAACCTTGATCAAACATGGAATTTAAATCATCAGGTACGATCAGATTCTAGGCATGATCACTTGGTACAATGATAAAATATCGGCACGATCAAAATTATCATAATATGATCTGAGATAGGGTTGAATTGTTGTGATCAAATATTATTTTAGGCATAAAAAAATCTAGGTACAATTATGATCATAAAATAGGAGAAAATCAAATGAGGTCTCGTGAAACAGAAAAGACAAGAAAGAAGCCAATGTCAACAGTTTATTGAGAAGGCAGAAAGTAATAGAATCTTTTGAGATGAGGGACTAAAATGTCAAATCAAATTGGAATGGGGTACAAGGGTTTGTGACTCAGAAAAAAAAAGTTGTATGATGGTAGGATAGCAAAGATGATTAGGATAATATAACTATGATAGGAATCGAGTAAGATATTTCCACTGAGGGCCGAGTGATGATCAAAGGGAATAGTAAGAATATCGTTTCACTATTTCAACGGTCAGAAGATAAGATATGCAGGAAAAAGACTTACAAGATAACTATCTTATTAATACCATGCAAAACCAAAATCTAACTAGCTGAACTTTCGGTATCCACATAAAACTAAGATATCTGTCGAGGTATTAAAACAAAAAATATATATATAATCATAAATCACCTAAATTAAATTTTTATCCATCGTTGTATGCCAATGGTCTTATCTCAATTCCTCTCTGCTTATTCCTTCTCTAGAACCTATTATTCCATTGCTCGTGTTATTCCTTCCATGGCTATATCCGTCCCTTCTAGGTATAGTAGTCATCTAACCATAAAAGTTGATACGTCAAGTGTTTCTTTAATTGATCATTATATTCACATGTTTATATATATTATCCAAATTCACTTCCTCCATGGGAGAACATTACCAAATCCTATACTTTCTCTAACTCTACCCACGTCTTTCTTTATCTTCAATAACTCTTCCTTTAAGCATAAAATTCAAAATCTTCAAATACCATCATTTTTGAATGAGGTTTAGACGCTAGCGAGCACTACTAACGATTCTATTCCAAATAAGTCACAAGCTAGATATACCACTCCCTCAAGGCTAGCTTACTCAAGGTATTCTTCTACCTTTTCTACCCTTTAGCTATCTAATATTAATCCCAAGGATCCCTTACAAGGATTGAGATAAGTAACAATCTATGTTTTCCCAGCATATAGCTATCAACTATATACATATGGTCATCCACAAGATGTATATCAACTATTTAATATATAAAGCTAATCACAATTATCTACAGCTTCCAAAATATATAACTAAAAAAAAAAATAATAAATAAATAAATATAAAAATATATATATATGCAACGTACTAAGGTTGAAATAGGAAATAGATTGAGCCAATAGAGATTGATATGGTCCTAATAAGTTTTAGGAAAAATCAAGTATAATTTTATAGAAAATCCATCCTTTCTGGCTGTGATAAGAGATTTCTGAAAATATAAAGCCGCTAGAAATACAAATCCTCTAATCGGACAACAGTCAGAATAATTTGATGGTACAGAAAATACAACCATATTATGGATATAGTCTTAATAATATCCGAAAACCCAAATATATCCGAAGTCACTTTGCCTCAAATCCATGCCTCGCCAGAGTGCACCTGACTACAGTAATATTTTGGCTCCATAACTTGAATAGTAATAGATTTTTGAGTAGTCTATCAACTTTATCCATTTTCTGGTTGAACAACATAGGAGACAAATTTGATGCATTTAGGACGTAGTCTCAATAATATCCAAAAACCTCTCAACACCTGAATCACTTCAACTTAAAGTCTATGCCCCGCTAGTGCGCAACTGGCTGCAGTATACTCGCAGTTTCTATAATTCAAATAGGTGGTTGCGACGCATATGTGCGAAGCCATATTAGGTCACTGAATATTTTTGTAACTTTGTCCATGGGAATTTTAAAGGGATAATTCAACAATTCAAAAAGTTTTTCAATGACTTAAGGAAATTCAATACTAGGATGGAATTAATTCTCTGACCGTTCGTGCTTCATGATACTCAAGCATTGAGTTTAAAAGCTTTCTAGGCCTTGAATTGATTAAGAAGTTGTCTAGGGAGAGTAAGGTTTGATCAACAAATGGAGAAATTGGAAATAGGTTTGCAAAAGAAGAAGATTGAAAGAAAAAAAATCTAATCTTAATCCAAAAACTGCGAAAGAGTATGGATCCTAAAGTATGCTAGAATCTGATAAAGATATGGAAGAAAATAATCCCGAAAGCCATGCGACACTAAAATATACCAAAAATCTAGAAAATAAAATAAGCAATAAAACATACCATCATACAATCGGCCTAATCTAGATAAGGCTTAGGTACAAACGTAAGCAAGGTAACCTATAAAACTATAAGCAAGCCAAAATAAATATTTTAAAATAAATAATTTCGGCCCTATATTGTAACATGTAGACTCTCTGTTCACCATGTATATTATATATATAATATCTAGGTATTCCAAAATTCTATTCTTCCAATTCTTAATCACCAATATACCTTGATAAATACCGTCTTATATACATTCTCATTAAGATTACAATTTTCAGAAATTGTATCGTAGGGGAGACATGACTTTAGGAAAGATATTGGCCAGAAAAAAGTGTAATCAAGGGTAATATGTTATGCTTCGGTAGGGTATCATCTAGTGCTAATCAATAATTCTAGGTATCATTAGCTCTTCTGGTCCTGGTCTGGTTCGAGTAGCCTCCCGCTGCTCAATCTACTACTACGATTCTCTTGTCATGTTTTCTTGCGTCATGCATAGAAAACAAGATCTTGCTAGTACCGACTGATAGGCATAGGTCAGGTTGTCTTCATAGTATGGCAAGTTTAGGGGCAAGCATAAACAAGGTAACCTACCGTTCTATAAGCAAGCAAAAATAGTTACTTATATATAGATAATTCGGTCCTATGTTGTGACAAATCAATATTCTAGTGTTCTAGTTGTTTCTAGGTATGTTTACTTAAGCTGTTGATCGACCTGCATGGGCCACCACTAAAAATATGTCACGATCCGATCCCAAATTGTTGGGTCGAATCAGATCATGCCTAGCCTGCGGCAGTAAGCTGTTTCTATGCAGGTAATCTCAACAACATCTATACATTTGTCACAACACAAATTTACGAATATTTAAAACTTGTATTCAACAAAAAGAAAATACAACTAGAAAGGAAAATACTGAAATAAACACTGAAACTAAAAGTATACAATCTCCAACATGATGAAACTAGAAAATAAGGAAATAGCAACTAGCTAAACGGCCGGCTCTTCGGCCTCAGGATCCGCGTCCTCCAAGGGAGACTGGTAACACCGCAGGGTATAGCACCGGATCATAATAGCTATTGTACAATAGCTCAGTGTTGTTAGCCCAATGATTATATCATGTTTTTTGAATATGGCTAATCAATTAAGTTTAACATAATGATGTCACTAATATTCATATAATCATTATCTTGTTGCTACTTAAACTTAGCATTGTCCTAATATTAGTATTGTCCTAAATGTTCTATATCATATTGCTATGCTTGTATCATATTGGTTTGTTTGTCTAACATGTATTAGTAGACATGCAGTAAGCATGATCAAGCTTTGTCAAACCAGGACATATACAATAGAGAATTATTGATGGGCAAAAGACGGCGTCATACAAGAAGCTTTCTCTGAACCGCCTAACGACCTATCCCGGGCCTCACATCGGGGGTTCTGCTGCCCGGTCAGCGGACAGGGGTCGAGGGGGCAGTGCCCCCCGTCAGGGATTCGGGAGCGAAGCCCCCGAAAGGTATTCAGATTTTCAGATCTGTTTATCTTTGGACGATTGCCGTCAAGAAAAAATGCGTCTTCTATGTCAGGAAAAAGTCATCATCAAAAGGGCTATTGGTTTTCATATTTATTATGTATTTTTTTCTTTTATTGAGTCTAGGAAAAATGTGAGATTGATCGGATCGGTACTGGCTTAGGTTTTTCTCAGTCCACAAACAAAAATAAGCCTACCTACGTATCCTAAAAATCCACAATTCCAAAAGGCCCAAAACCTATGCAAATTTGGTTTATTTCTTACTGTTCTGAACCAGCAGAACTCTGACAGAACTCTGACCGAGTTCGGTCCAAGTTCGGCCCGAGTTCGGTCTGGGTTATTTGAATTTTAGTTTCCACCAAATCTGCATGCAACGTTCGTATGCGAAATCCTAGCATCCGAACTCTGTCCGAGTTCGGTCTCCCAAAACTACTATAAATAGAGTTGAGATTACCATTAATTTCAACAATCCAATTTCATCTCTTCTCTTCTCTATCTAAAGTGTTTTGAGCTTTTACTTTCATATCTAAGCCTTTACGACTCTTTGCCAAGCCAGTACAGTTTCTGTTTAATCTAGAGTTTGGTGTTGAAGAGTTGTATCGAAACTTGTATTCAGAAAACGTTCCAGTTTTCCAACTACCTTCTGGAGCCGGTCGTGCGCTCATCACCAAGCACGGTGTTATGAAGTCGGTCGTGCACTTGTCGCCAAGCACGGTGTTATAAAAGTTGCAAGCGCTCAGTTAAAGCTTGTGTCATAGTGGATTAACAGCGAGCAAGAGTACTCGCAACTGGACTAGTCCTCTCAGAGGGAAACCAGTATACATCATGGTGTTCACTGAGTTTGAATTCTTGACTCTTACTTTACCGCATTTTATTTACCGTCTTTTATATGCCATAATATATAACTGCTTAATTTTTTTAATTGGTGATTATTTTTCCGTTGCACACGTACACACTCTATTCACCCCCCTCCTCTAGAGGTGCTCAACGGTCCTATAATTGGTATCTGAGCCAGGTTCTTGTTATATAGATATTACTGCTCATACCAATTGCTCCTACAATTGGTATCAGAGCGGGTTATATTCATATATAACACTCTAGAGAGTATAAATATGGCAACCGTGAATTCAATATTCACAGGTGAAGTGCACTCCTCAAATAGACTTCCAATATTTGATGGAATGAACTATAGTTATTGGAAAACACGGATGAGCTTGTACCTGAAGTCTCAAGACTTTGACTTATGGTCAATTATTGTCAATGGCTACCAAAAGCCTACTATCACTTCTATTCTCACATCCTCTATTATTAACAAGCCTTATTATAGTTACACAGAGGAAGAGAAGAAGTTAGCTAGCCTTGATGCAAAAGCAAAGCATGCTTTCTATTGTGCTGTAGACTTCAATATATTCAATCTCATTACTACTTGCACAACATCTCATAAAATTTGGAAACTTTTTGAAGCTACTTATGAGTGCAGGTATGAAACTAGTGCTAGCGACTCCAAAGAGGAGGGTAGTCTTTATAATAATGCAAATGTGTGCATGATGACATCGAGATTTAAGGTTCAACACAACCCTATATATGAAGAAGAGCTTGTATGTGACAACCGTAAGAAGATAGGCCACATCCAAGAAGATTGTACTACTGCTAGAAAGGAGAGTCACTACGAACAATCAAAAGAAGAAATATCATCATCTCACAAGTACGCTACCACGAGCATATGGTGCGAAAGTGAGGCAAGCAAATCTGAAGAAGAAAAAGGGAGACCTCGTCAAGCTATAAATATATGCTCAATGGCATTATCCAACGAGGTACAAGATAACTCTATTTTTGTAGAGAGTGAATTTTCTTATGATGACCTATCTGATGCTTTCAGTAATCTATTAAAAGAACACAAGAAAGTATTAGATAAGTATAAGCAAGCTAGAAAGGATATTCTCTGCTATAAGCTTGAGAATGAAAAGCTGACTTGCTTATTGAATGATGCTAGAAACAATTCTACTTCTGATAATTCTACTGAGATTTTCACACTTGAGTTTAGATTGCATGAGGCACTTGAATGCATTGAGAAAAGCACTCAAGAAAATGCTAAACTTAAGGAGGAATTAGAATCAGAAAAGAAGAAGTATTCTATTGCTTCATATAGAATTGATGCTCTTTCTGTTAAATATGATGAGATATGTGTTAACTCTAAAAAGTTAGAGATTAGACTGGGAAAGCAGGTAGTACAACCTATGACTCAGTCTAACACAAGACACATGACACATCACAAAATCACACACGACAGATCTTTTACAAACGAAGCACGCAAAGCTAAGGTTAAACATAACCATGCTTTTTATTATAGTCAATCACGCAAGACATATCACACCGCACATTTTCATACTGTTGCACATAGTACTAATATTAATACTTTCTGTCATTATTGTGGTATGAATGGACATGTTTCTAATTATTGTCAGATTAGAAAACTTGTTGATATGAACTTGTGCAAATGGGTTCCCATAGCTAACAAATATGGATCCAAGTATTGGATACCAAAGTCTTCACCTAATCAGGTGGAGGTACTTATGTTGAACCTTAGAACCATGGAGCATGTTGGTGATTGCAAAGCTACAAAGGTCATCTTCCAAGCAATTGCACCAACATAAGTGTGGTCACTAGAACCACTTCGGTAACATGCTTCCTAAATAGTTTTTAATATCTAGCATGTTCTTATTGATGTATTGATATTAGCTCTCATTGATATCTTTTAATTGTTTATCGTTTTATGTGAGTTATAATCCTAGCATGACTAGTTGATTAGCTTGATTATTTCACACTATATAGTCTTTTTTTTATTAGTGTGATACATTTATCTAGGTATGCTCTTTACTCTTAGTATTTATCTATGAAGATGCATACCACTCTAGTCCATAGAAGCTTTTGTTGTTGGTTTATGCTTTTGACTCTTTGCCTTTAATATTTTTAATGGTCACTTATTATCGATTTGTCTTTAACATGTCAAATTTACTTTGATCGGTATTTTGTGAGTATATATGTTTAGCACAAGTCTCTTATTTACTTGAAAAGTATATACATATACTTTTATATTAACCTTGTGCTTGCATAATATATTCACTATTGATTCTCATATTTTATTTTGATTAATTTCTTATGAATCAATTACATATTTGTATGATAAAGTTTATTTATGCATGTTTTTGATCTTGTGATATTTTTTTATGCTTGTTAATGATACATGAATAATTCATTATCAATCATATATTGCTCACATATTTCTTATATTGTATAAATATCTTTATGGGGATATATGAGTTAAGTTCAAGTTCTTTATTATATTATTTTGAAAAGTAGTTTCAAACTTGTGCGTATCTCATATGTAAGCTATTTTTTTGAACAAATTTATGTACTTCTCTTTATTATCTTCTTCCTCAAAGCCTCTTTTAATGATGTATATTTTTCTTGGCTTTTTGGTTGACATTTTGGATACATTTTTAATATCTTGATAAACCATTCATTGGGTATTTACTTTTAGGGATTCTGGATTTCGACGATGTTCGATGATACTGCATATATTCCTTTGAATCTAAGTTCTTAAGAGTAGAAATTATTTTGGGAACAAGCCGAAAGGGTCCTTCTGTCATACAGGTGTAAATAGCCTGAAGCGACACGGTGTACTAGTCTTCGGACTACCGCTAGCTGGGAATCGGCCCCTACAGCTAACTCGAAGTGATCAATACTTTATAGACTTAAGATTTATTAAGGTCTAAATGCAACTATTATCTAGTTCTGGATCAAAGGTACTGAACCCAGTCCCCTAGGTTCCAAAATACATCAGCGTATCTAGGTCCTACATGTTGATGTACAAATATTTTATATTTTATTGTTACCCAATGATTTTGTAGCACATATGGATAAATGTAATTGATACATCTCATACCGTATGCTACATTGTTCTAAGATTTTTTTAAGTCCATAGAATATAATTTATTTCATATTGCACTAATTCTTCTTAAATCCTCGGTTATTAAAGAAGAGATTTATTTTGGGTATAAGCCTACAAAGGGTCTGTCTGTCACCACGACTACGGTCGAAGCAAAGCGGTATTTAAGTGTTCTCCGGTGAACCACCGTTAGCTGGGACAGTACCTCTACAGCTAATCCAAGATTGGTCAACGCTTTATAAACTAAAGGTTTACTTAGATCTACTTGTATTTATTATCTGATGGATTTTGAATTTTAGATTTGATGGATAATATTATTTAATGATTTAATTTTACAAAAGGTAACATATATTGATCTTCGTAGGTTAATGTTTGTCATCTTTTGATATATTTATTTTTCTGTCACTCTATTCTATATTTAAACTTGATTTGATATTGTGACTACTCATTGAATATTATGGTCTTGTGATTTCGTCTTTAACTTGTGTAATATTCAAAGATTTTGAGCTTTATATTGTTATCTTCTTATTCAAGTTACTAACTGCCTATAGCAGTAATTCTTTGCGGGGAGAAGTCATGCAAATTGAATCTCTCTCAAAGCGTTTCTTTTCTTTAACCTTACGGTTGTCAGGTGGACACCGTGCTAAGGCTTTAAAAGGGAAGAAATGAACTTTGATAAGAAGACCTAATATTTTTGAATTAGTTTTCTACTTCTGAAAATATGTCTCTGAATTTTATTTTTAAAATTTTGTCAATATTATTATTTTTGGATATAGCCATGTAAAGGTGGAGCAGTTAATTGTTTCAAGTCAATTATCCCCTTGACATGCCATATATCTAGAATACACATTTCTTTGAACATATATCTAGTTATGTTTATTTGTTCAAATGGATTTATTTATGATTTATGGATTCTTTTATTGAAATTATTTCCGTGATTCGAATCGCCAGCTTTCAGTTTAAGGACTAAATGGATGCATTCGAACATTTATTAAGACAGTTTTTCATAATAAATTCCACATTTTCGAAAATCCTTTTTTTATTTTTGATTTATTGAATCTGTCCGGTACTCAAATGTTATTATTAAAGACAGTTTTCAAAATCTTTTAATATCTTGAAATATTTCTTTTATATATATATTGGAGATATATTTTCTTTGTTCATCTTTAAGAATTTATTTATTGGATATTTCTTTTTCTTGCTAAAGATGATATTTGTTTTGAGTTTGGAATTTTATATGTATATGATCAAAAAAAAAATGCATATCTTGGATATCCCTTAGATCTTGTGATTATTTATTTTATTTATTTTTGCATATAAATTTCTTCGGAACTAGATACTCATATTTTAAGGGGGAGCAAATTAATTGTTTCAATTATTTTAGGCCCTTAATATGTGGTATACCTAGTTCACCATGGACTTATATTGTCTTAGTTAAATATCTTGTTGATTTGTTCATGATAGTTGAATTTGTATTGGATTTATGAGAGAATATATGATTATTATTTATTTATTTTTAATTCTCTCCTTTTATGAGTTTGTAAAAGTTATCTTGCCAAATATATTTAATTATCCTTATTAATGATTCCTTTGAGCTTAAATTGATTAGGAATTTCTTATTGAGATTTTATCTCAAAGTTCATGATTATCTATACTTAGACTGATCATACTTTGCGGGGGAGCGTTCAAGTCGACTGAATTTCTCCTTCTCAAGTATTTTGTTTTCATTACCTTCATTTTTATCTGATGGATATATATATCATGCTAAGGTAATTGAATTCAAATGCATGAACTTTGGTATAGATTGTGTATAGATCCTAGTATATTTATTTTGATTTCTTTTTCAATGATTATACTCTTTATGGAATTGATTTACTAATTTGTATGGTCAAATTATGAATCATATTTTTTTTGTGATCATTGTTAAGAGTTTTCTTTTTTTTTTGATTCTTTTATATATACTAAATCTGCGAATTTTTTTATTCCTCGTGATTTATGACCAATGATTGATTCCTACTATATTGATATATATTTTTTGGTCTATTTCAAAACACAATATGATGAACAAAATGTGTTTTGAATGTCATTTTTTTCTAGTTGGTAAACTATTTATTGAGTGATTTCATTTTTTTAAGTTCAACCAACTATTTTGTGTTTTGATAAGTTTTTATACCTTAGTTTTGTCATTTTTTAACATTGTCGTTACACTGTTCTCCTAATCCTTGATCATGATTATTTTTGCTTTCCTTCTTTACTTATGCTTGAGCTCATTTTAGCTCCAACAACGGGGGAGCTTATTTTTTATCATGTCAAAGGGGGAGAAATAAGTTTAAGTCAGCATACTATATTCTAGTATTATGTGTTTATTAGTGATACATGCATCTATTGTATATATATTAAACTTAAAGGATTTGCCATAATCAAAAAGGGGAAGATTGTTAGCCCAATGATTATATCATGTTTTTTGAATATGGCTAATCAATTAAGTTTAACATAATGATGTCACTAATATTTATATAATCATTATCTTGTTGCTACTTAAACTTAGCATTGTCCTAATATTAGTATTGTCCTAAATGTTCTATATCATATTGCTATGCTTGTATCATATTGGTTTGTTTGTCTAACATGTATTAGTAGACATGCAGTAAGCATGATCAAGCTTTGTCAAACCAGGACATATACAATAGAGAATTATTGATGGGCCAAAGACGGCGTCATACAAGAAGCTTTCTCTGAACCGCCTAACGACCTATCCGGGGCCTCGGTTAAAGCTTGTGTCATAGTGGTGTGCTCGTCACCAAGCACGGTGTTGTGAAGTCGGTCGTGCACTTGTCGCCAAGCACGGTGTTGTAAGAGTTGCAAGCGCTCAGTTAAAGCTTGTGTCATAGTGGATTAACAGCGAGCAAGAGTAATCGCGACTGGACTAGTCCTCTCAGAGGGAAACCAATATACATCGTGGTGTTCACTGAGTTTGAATTCTTGACTCTTACTTTACCGTATTTTATTTATCGTCTTTTATATGCCATAATATATAACTGCTTAATTTTTTTAATTGGTGATTATTTTTCTACTGCATACGTACACACTCTATTCAACCCCCCTCTAGAGGTGCTCAACGGTCCTACAAGAGTCATCAATATCACCTATTAGGGGGATCCAGTCAGGAAAAGAGCAAGTACGAGTACATAATCCGACATTCTAAATAAAAATGGAAAGATACAATTTTAAACAGTTGAAATACTTGGAACAATATTTTTCAGCAATTTTCAGCAATTCAGTATTTGAAACAATGTGATTTGACTATGTAACGTCTATGACCGGCTTGGGTTGTACAATAGCATCCTAGCGACGCGATACGACTTATCTCCGTGTGTAAGAGGGGTAAGCTCGCACAATAACAATATACAATATGAGGGGTATTGGTCATAAACGTTACACTATTCTCCCAATATGCCCATAATCAATATCAATCAATATTTGAACCCTAGGAGAGGGTACCGTGTAGCAATGTGGTTTAAGCATGCAACATGACAATTACTAAGTAAAATGCAAGAAAACATAATCATAACTTGCCTTTGTTAATGACTGGAACAGGATGTCGGTACCTGAGGAGGAAGTCAAATACGTCCTCAAAACTCTACAGTTGAGCACCCTGACTTAGAACCATAGAGGAAACCATATCTAGGTGTGCTTAGTTGCAATTTCTAGAAGCAGGTCCTAGTCTAGTTTTTTTTTAAGTTGTTAATTAAGCTATCAACCTACTCTACCGTCGCAGGATACAATTATCAATTAACGAAAAAGAACCGATTTATTGACTTATTGGGTAAAGATCGTATTTTCTAATTTATTTAACAAAACTTTGTACTTTAATATTATATACATAAAATTAGGTTTTTTTTTTCTTTTAATGAGAAAAAAATATGAATTTGTTTAAATAATACAAACTTGAATTTTATCCTTTTTATTTATAAGTGAGAAAACTCTTATAATTTTTCATATAAAACTAATACCCATTTAAAGTACGCGTCTAATTACGCGAAGCAGCAACCAAAAAGAACAGAAAATCTTAAACTACACAAATACAGGCCACAGAAAAATAAAGGAAAACTGGGCTTATGCCCTTACAACAAATTGATTAATTTAATTTAAATGCTGAGGCGAGCTCTGAATGCCGTCAAGTGGTCCAGTCAGGAGGCCGAAGCCCTGCACACAAAATACTAGAGGCCAGTAACTAGTTCTAAAATAACATATAATTAAATATAATTTATAGAAAAATGGACGTCTCAGACTGGGTCATGCAATCTCATGTTGCTGGCTAACACCTCAACGTACAGGAAATCCTGTAGCGTTTGCGTGTCACCGAGGCTCATCCGACCGATACGGTCGTCGCCTACAGGGGATACAGAAACTAACCAACCAACACTTTAACCAAATCAAAACCAATGAAACCATTTGCAAGGACCAGGGTTTTAGAAATAGGTTTTGATATACAAAAATTACTGAACTTATAAAATATCATTTTTAAATACTTTTTCGAAAATTTGGACAGCACCTCCTCTGTAACTAGGACGACCTAGCCATATAGGCGGTACAAAACCCACACCAACAACAACCCAAAATACTAAACAGCACTCAAAACCACACCACCCAAATACCAATCTCACTACTAAAATAACCCAGATTAGCGACGTCAGGAGACGTCGCTAAATACAGAAAATACGTCGCTAACAATGATTTGTGACGTATTTAGCGACGAAAAACTTACGTCGCTTATAGGCAAGTCGCAGATGATACTTTCGTCGCTGAACGTCGCTATTTGCGGTGCGGCGTCCATTGTCGCTAGACGTCGCCAAATGAGCGACAGAGAGCGACGTATCAGTACGTCGCCAACATTGCGACGTAAAGCGACCACTAGCGACGCTTCAAAAGTTTATAAATGATGACGAGGCATGGCATCCACGTGGCCACGTGGGCAACGTAGCGACGTATATTAGCGACGTAACGTCGCTAGTTAGCGACATATAGCGACGTCTATTTGCCGTCGCAGTACGTCGCAGAACGTCGCTATATGTCGCTAATGTTAAAAAAAATTTAAAAAAATATAATTGATATTTTTGTTATGCTGTGTTTCTGTGTTTACAGTGTGTGTGAAGTGCAGTGTTCGAACCATCGACAGTTTCGCTTACTGTTCTATGTTTTATCTTGGATAGAAAGAGCAACAGTTCAGGGTGCACTTCTCAGAGCTTCCTCTTCACGTCCTTCACCTTCTCGGGAACCTTTACGACGTCCGAGAAAGTGAAGGACGTGAAAATGAAGCTCTCAGAAGTACACCCTGAACTGTTGCTATTTCTATCCAAGATAAAACATACAACAGTAATCGAAACTGTCGATGGTTCCGAACACTGCATTTCACATTCACTGTAAACACAGACACACATCATAACAAAAATACACAATATATTTTTTTAAAATTTTGGCAGCACCTCCTTTGTATATCAGATCATCGCTTATAACCCAGCGTAGGTATATTTGTCATCCCGTCGCAGATATCACAAAGTAAATATCACAATAAAAATAGGAGGCAGTGCAAAGTAAATATCACAGACACACATCCTCACAAACATCCAATAGAGTCAAATAAATATGAAAGATGATAAAAAGTCTCCCACCAAGTGTATAAACAACAGTGTATGAATAAACAATTTGCCCATAGGGCCAATACATACAAGTCATAAAAAAACCAATAAAATTACTGCGGACCCCTGCCGCGCAACTGGGATAGAATATAGTCATACTGCTCCTGGGTGAGCTGTACCGTAGGGGCAGTACAATGTCTGGAGTCGGCGCCGGAGGCAGTGCAGTATCTGGAGTCGGCACCGTCGATAGACCGGGAGGACGTACCTGCTCCAGCTCTCGCAGTCGCTCACCATGCGCAGCAAGGGTCTTCACCACCTTCTCAGTATACTGAGCGAGTGAGGCTGATATGCTCCTCTGCGATCCCTCCAGCTCGACCTGTCTACGCTCTGTGCGCTGCGTAGACTCGGTGAGCGTCTGCAAGTTGGCAGTTGCAGCCTGATGCAGACTCATCAGCTCCTGTATACTGCGCTCGACCGCATCAAATCGTTCGGTGACGATCGGAGGGTCGGATCGTCGCTCGATCGCATCAGAAATCTGCTGCTGCAACTCGCGACGCAGCTCCTCGATCTGACGACGAACATCCTCAGCTCGTGACGACGCCTGCGTAGCCGGAGACTGCGTACTGACAGAGGGGGCCCGGGATGACTCCGAAGCCAAATACGCGCCGTAGGATCCCGTACCATAGTACGTACCCTTCTGAAGACCGCCAACGGCGGTCATCCAGAGCTCGTCCGACGATGGCTCTGCAGGCGGCTGGAAGGAAGTACCAGCCCCTCCCTCTGCTTGCGCACTAGCAGCAGCAGCAGCATCAGCCGCCTCCTTCTGTAGCCGAACAAACTCGGCCTAGAACATGTTTGCTAACGTGTAAGTGTTTACTAAAGTCTATATTGATATCTATTTTCCTGTTTTCTAAATTATAGTCAGTTAATATAAAGAATAGAACGTACATATGCCTGCGTCGCCCTCTCGTCAATGAAGTCCCCAGCCCTCCGATGGGTGACCAGGAAGACGGTCACCATGTTCGGGTCCTCACCCTTCTTTACCTGTTAAAATATATTATCTATTATTAGTATTAAACATTATATCGAACTATATATAAATTAATGTCCGTCATAGGAAATGTACCAGACGACGAAAATGCTCCGTCATCGGAATGGAGCCACCACACCACTTACCGGCGCTCGACTGCGCCACCTTGGCCTTCTCAGACCGCTCCTGGTACCTGGGCTCGCTGAATCTAGCCTTCATCGCAGTCCACTGCTCTGGCGTAATCCAACCCTGGATCGGCTGTCCGGAGCGATCACGACGCTTCTGGTCGTCGATCGCATCACGGATGAGCTTGGCTATGACGGCAGAAAATTGGCCCTCGATCCTCGCCGCCCGGTGTGGTGGATAGAAATAGGTCCTCTACAAGAAGTAAAATACAAAAGTTGTATAATATACACAAATGATTATTAAAATTTAAAAATAAACAATTTTTTTACCTTGAAGTGGGCGAACCAAAAGGCCTTCCTATCTGCGGGAGCATCTGAGTAGTTGAGCCAAGGCCCACCATAGTTCTGCCTCACAAATGTCCCCAGCTGTCTCTGTACTGCAGAAGGCCGATATCTATATAATAATAATTTTTCATGAATATATATGTACATATAATCATTTGAGAAATATATAATAATTAATTAACTTACTTCATAGGCCCGTCCGTCCAAATCTCCATACGCGTCTCGCCCGGAGGAGCGCATGGAGGGTCGCTCTCACCTCCTGCCTGGGCAGGATCAGTCTGATCGTCGTCCTCCATATGATCGGCGTGGGCTCCCTCCATAGAGCCGTCGACAGTAGGAATGCTGGACGGGGGATCAGGGATGCTGGACGCGGGATCAGGAAGGCTGGACGACGAGGGAGGAGTCGCCAACCTGCTAGAACTGCCCTGTCCCGGTAATGGACCGGGAACAGAACGGTACACTGGCGTACTCGGAGATGAGGATGAGGGTACGAAACTGCCCTCTCCATCCCCAGCCCGAGGCTGACGGGGCTGCCTAATATATAATCCTTCGCGTCGTCCAGATGGTCTAGTCATACCTGACAATAAAATATATGACAATAAAACAAAAAAAATATTTATATGATAGACATCACAGATTTTTGAAAAATATCATAGTCAAAAAGTGTCACTGAAGTGTCAATAAAAGTGTCAATAAAGTGTCACTGAAGTGTCACAGATTTATATGATAGAAGTGTCACTAAAGTGTCAAATATGATGATAAAACAAACGTACAGATTTAATCCTCTTCTGAAAATTCATCTAGTTCGTTTAGCTCATCTACTTCTTCTTCTTCTTCTTCTTCTTCTTCTTCTTCTTCTTCTTCTTCTTCCTCCTCTACATCTTCACTTTCATCTGCATCTTCCTTTTCAGATAATTCTACTTCTTCTATACAATTAGATGTGTAATAGGGAACTTCCGTCGTGTCCACTTCTATAATATTTGTTACAAGAGGTAGTTCATCCTGTTGATAAGCTATATCGTCAACCTCAAAGGTATTTCTAGCTTTGTTCTTGCATACTGCCCACCAGTTCGACCTTGTTGTTCTCCGTTTAGGATAACTTGTGAAGTACACGAGCTAAGCCTGACTTGATAGGACAAATGGTTCATAGGCTTGATATCGACGCCGATAGTTTATATCAACAAGACCGTGCTTGTCTACTTTCCAACCTTGACCTTCAATCGGATCGAACCAATCACACCTGAATAACACAATCTTAGCAGGCTCTATTCCATAACTATATGTCAGCTCCACGATCTCCCGTAGCACGCCATAGAAATCGTTGCCCGCATCAACATCTTTGTAGTTCGAAGATCTGATACACAAACAACTGTTTTTGGTGGAATCGAGATCCACAAAGTTGTCTCTGATCGGGCAAGTTGTTGACTTGAACCTAAACCCATTAACACAGTAGCTTGGCCATATTTTTGCAGCATAAATTGGTCCCTTGGCTAGCGTTCTAATAGACTCATTCTCAAGTCTTGCGTATGGACGATCGACCTAAATACCACGAAAGAAGCAATTAAGCTCATTCTCAATCAAGTGCATATAACAAAAGGTAATTACAGAGTTCTCAAGTCTTACATATGCACTCAACCATGATAGAAAATAATGCCTCATTTCTTGTTCTAGTTCTTCTTCTGTTATGTGTGGCCTACCCGACCTCACATCATCATTAAATATGCTGAAAACAACATCGTTCAATTAATGTAATAGTATAATAATTAACACTATTAAAATAATATAGACGTATTAATTACTTAACCCTCCAGTTTCTCTACTTCCTCCTCGTCGCAGTTGAGTAATACATACACCTGAGCAGCCCTTAGCTCATCATCGTTCAGATATCTCTTTTTCATCTTACCCGATGGCTTTCCTGGAGCATTGAATACCTTCAGCATTGTATCATTACTTTCATGATCTCCCTCGTCGTTTCTGGAAGCTCTCATTCTATTAGTTGTAACATGAGGCTTGAAATACATCGAACAAAAGTTTGTAATCTTCTCGAGAACATAGGCTTCACAAATAGAACCCTCGACCCGTGCCTTATTTTTCATCTTTCTTTTTAGGTGATTCAAATGTCGCTCGAACGGGTACATCTATCGATATTCGACGGGTCCACCAACACGTGCCTCATAGGATAGATGAATCGGCAAATGCTCCATAGAGTCGAAGAATCCAGGAGGAAACACCCTCTCTAGCTTGCATAGTGTTACCGCAATGTCCTTCTCTTGCTTTTCTAGACGATCAACGAGCAATTTCTTAGAACAAAGATCCCTGAAGAATATGCTAAGCTCCGTCAATGGATCCCAAACTGCCTGTGGTAAGAATTCCCGAAATACAATCGGAATTAACCTCTCCATGAATACGTGACACTCGTGGCTCTTCATACCCGTCAATTTATTTTCCTTCGGATCGACACATCTTCTCAGATTTGACACATATTCGTCTGGAAATTTTAGGCCCTGGATCCACCGACAAAGTCTCACTTTATCCTCCTTGTCCAGCGAGAAAATTGACTTCGGCAGGAACTGTTTTCCATTCTGCTGTATCAAATGCAACGCAGGGCGTTTGCATATTTCTTCTAAGTCCAACCTGGCCTTGGGATTGTCTTTCGTTTTTCCCTTTACGTCCATCACAGTATTAATTATGTTATCAAACACATTCTTCTCAATATGCATGACATCAAGATTATGTCTGATCAGATTGGTACTCCAGTATGGCAGATTCCAGAATATGCTCCTCTTTGTCCAGTTATGAACTCTACCAAATCCATCGCACTTGTACCCAGTTGTAGGATCTTCTATAGCACTTGGAAAATCTTTAATCTCCTTCCATATCGTGGCTCCGTACCACCTTGGCGGTGGATCACCCTTCTCTACAATGCCGGCACGGAAAGCATTCATGTTCCTTCTGAACGGATGATCTTTTGGCAGAAATTGCCGATGACAATCAAAGAAGCACGATTTTCCGTCGTGTTTCAAGCGGAAAGCCTTACTACGGTCCATGCAATACGGACATGAGAGACGGCCATGAGTGCTCCATCCAGATAACATTCCATAGGCCGAAAAGTCGTTGATGGTCCACATAAGGGTTGCCTTCATCTGAAAATTCTGCTTCCTGGAAACATCGTACGTGTTAGCGCCTACTTCCCATAACTGATTCAACTCATCTATCAAAGGCTGTAAGTACACGGCAATGTTCCTCTTGGGATTGTTCGGACCAGGAATTATAACGGTTAGAAACATGTACTGAGTCTTCATGCACATCCAAGGCGGTAGGTTATACGGAGTGACAATCACAGGCCAGCACGAATACTGGGATCCCGAAAGACCAAAAGGAGTAAAATCGTCAGAAGATAGTCCCAACCTGACATTTCGCAGATCTGAAGCAAAATCTGGATACACTCGATCAAAGTGCTTCCACGCTTCTCCATCGGATGGGTGATCCAACACTCCTTCAATCTGTTCTCGCATGTGCCAACTCATATTTTTGGCCGTCTCTTTCACCATAAATAATCTTTACAGCCGCGGCGTTAAAGGCAAGTAGTGCATTGAATCGGTCGGTCTTCTTGCACCGGTAGACCTTCCTGTACTAGTTGTCTTATAGCGATCAGCACCACAAAATCTGCACACATCTGCGTCCTTGTCGTCTTTGTAGTACAGCATGCACCCATTGCGACAGGAATCGATTTTCTCGTATCCCATCCAGAGCGATCTCACCATCCTCTTAGACCGGTAGAAGTCTTTAGGCAACTTAGCACCCGCCGGCAAGATCTCTATAATCAACTCCAACACTCGGTTGTAGCATTCTTACGACATGTTAAAATCTGACTTAATGCTCAACAGTCTTGTAACCACCTCCAACGGTGAATGATTCTCACAACCAGGATACAATGGAGTCCTTGCACTCTCCAACAACTCCATGAACTGTACAGCATCGGCGTTCGGTGCCTCCTCAGGTGCATCATGAACGAAACTAGGCCCCGCAGCGTCGAAAACCATGTTCACGCACCCGTCGTCGTATGCATGATTATCTGAAATAAAATTAGCTCCCGCATGCATATATGGCTCAATATAAGGCTCCGGCTCTGATGCTAAAGACACAAGTTCTCCATGTGCGGTCCACTGATAGTAATTAGGCGTGAAACCCCTCGAGTACAAATAATATGTCACTTTCACTTCTGGATAATATTTCACGTTATGACATTTCACACACGGACACTTAATTTTGGTGCCGTCCATGTACTGAGGGAACGCTTTAGTAAACTGCAAGAACTGCTCTACTCCCGCTATGTATTCATCCCGCATACCACACATATCATCAGGACGACGATTGTACATCCATGAACGATTCCGCAAGTAGTAATTCATATCCATTTGAAAATAATTCTACAAAGATGGACACACATTATCCAACAGGCACAAATTCGTATATTATGTCTTATTATGGGACACACATTAGTAGCGGACAGTTACTAATAACAATGATATGCAATCTAGGTCAAACTAGGTTGTACTAAGTCAAACAAGGTCAAGCTAAGTCAAACAAGGTCAAACTAGGTCAAACTAGGTTGTACTAAGTCAAACAAGGTCAAGCTAAGTCAAACAAAGTCAAACAAGGTCAAACTAGGTTGTACTAATGAGCAATAGTGAGTTACCAAAGTAAACTAAAACTAAAACTAGTATCTGGGTGTCATTTAAACAACTAAAACTAGTATCTGGATGTCATTTAACAAACATGAAGACAACAAAGTCAAACAAGGTCAAGCTAAGTCAAACAAAGTCAAACAAGGTCAAACTAGGTCAAGGGTTGACCTATAGTTGACTTTGTCAACTCTTAGTCCAATCTAGGTCAGATGTTTACTCTACTTTGACTTTCAGTAAAAATAGTCAACCTTGGGGGTGACTACTATTTCATATAATTTTAAAGTATCGGCCGATACCGATCCGATACGGCCGATACCGATACGGTTTGGCATATTCCGATCCGATACCGACCGATACCAAATATTGACCGATACCGACATTGGGGGTCTTTGTTCCGATCAATTCAAGTACCAATAATGACCAAAGTCAACTCAAGCTATCTCATACACACAAGTAATATCTATATAGATATATACATATAATATATATATATAGGCATGTATATACTATATGCCTATATTACAAGACAAGGCAACTTTCATGCATTCATATATTTAGACACTCTAACATAGGCTATATGCCTATATCACATATGAGTTACATGATATAGTTATGTATATATGTATACAATACCATCTATCAAACATATATATATAGAGAGAGAGAAGTAGAGAGTGGGTGATGTGTGTACATGCACATGTGAATGGGGGGTGAGTGTGTTGACTGTTACATGTGACAGTCACATATACGTGTATATGAGGGAGGCTAACACGCTTGTATTAGGGCTATATGCGTGTGTGTACCTAGGCAAGAGTGAGTGAGTGAGTGAGTGATATGAACTATAGGTCAGTCCAATCTGGATAGTAAGGGGATTTACTGTGTTCAGTCAAATAGGAAAGGAAAAGAAAGGAAATCAGTTCATTTCACACAACATTACATACTCCTATAACATATTTCAGACCCATTCACCTCAAACCCAAATCGAGAACCAAAACTCTAACCAAATCACCCCAAACTTGAAACTCAGTCAGCACACATATAGATACACTACACTAGGGTTTTAAACATCTAAATTAAAGCATTAAACTAGGTTAAAATGGTTGTCAAAACTGGTTTTCAAAATTAGAAAATACAATAAATTAACAAGGTATCAGTCAACATAGGGTATTTAGAAATTGATATATAAAAACATGTTAAAATGGAAAATAAATGGTTGGTAAAGGATCTAGGCTATGTGTACGTGTCCAACATAGTGTCTCGTATCCACCACAACATGACACAGTGTGTCCAGAGTGTGTGTGTGTGTGTCCATCTGTGTGTGTGACCGTGTGATCCGCGTGTGTGTGTGTGTGTCTCTGTGTGTGTGTGCGTGTGTGTCCGTGTGTGTGTGTGTGTGTCTCTGTGTGTGTGTGCGTGTGTGTCCGTGTGTGTGTGTGTGTCCGTGGGAGAGGAGGAGGAGGAGGAGGAGGAGGAGGAGGAGAAGGAGGAGTTATTAGGTTAGGGTTTACCTGAGCTCGAGGAGGAGGAGCTCGACGGGGGGGTACGGGTCGCCGGAGAGGGAGGGAGTCGCCGGGGGGGGAGTCGCCGGGGGAGGGGGAAGGGGTCGCCGAAGGAATCGCCGGAGGGGGGGAAGGAGTAGTGGGAAAAATTGGAAATTTCGAGTGAGTGGGAAAAACGAAACGCTGTGCCCTAAGTAAAAATATTAGCGACGTCACATGAGGACGTCGCTAAACGTCGTAAACTGGCGACATATTTTAATAATCCAGCGACATAATTTTATACCTGTCGCTGAACGTCGCTATTCAGCGACGTTTTGCGATGTTTATATAAAGGAGTCGCTGACTTCCATATATAGCGACGTAATTTTACGCCGTCGCTAAATTACGTCGCTAATAGATCATATTTTAGTAGTGTCTCCAAAGCCACCAAGGCAAGTCATAGCCTAAGATACAAACACACAGCACATAAATCCCAAGCAATAACCAACCCAAGGGATTAAACCATAACACGCAAAATAATACCCAGACCCAAAAAGAAATAATCGACAGCATACAGTACCAAAGAGAAATTACGTTGCGACGTAACCAAAGAAACTGCGTATCCCCTAACGCAACAATATAAAATGCCGATCCCGGTAACGGGGTCGGGACCGCGTCATCACCGACTAACTACGGGAGGGCCACAGGGACACGGGATTATACCTCAGTTGCTCGGCTAGAGCTCTCAGGTGTAAAATAGAAATAGAAAATATCCACGCGAATCGGTTCGGGACAGCACTGGAAGTACGGACAGCGGCTTGGGCCGCGGGTCTGGCGCGAAGGTCTGACGCCGGTAGGGCATCGCGGAGGCGGTCTGCCGCGGAGGGCACATCGGGGTTCGGCGCGGGGGTCGGCCGGAGGAGATCGGCCGGGCGAGCGGCCACGGGGAGGCACTGGACAGCATCCGGACAGCAGAACAGGATCCGCGAGGGCAGTGAACAGCGGCACAGAAAAGCCGTGGGTCAGGGGGTCGGACCGGTCGCGAAGGAACGACAGACAGTGGGTCCAGCGCGAGGCTTGGGTCCGAGCGGGGACAGCGGCCTCGGAGACGGCCGACGGGCACGGCGGAGGGGCACTGCAGGACAGCGGCCTCGGCGGGGCAGTCGTGCGGGAACGACGGCGGCCGCGGGGTGGATGTGCGGCGGGTCGGCGGAGGAAGATCGGCCGAGAGGGGCCGGGGTTTAGATTTGGGGAAGGAGGATGAGGGGAGGGGATCTGTTCTGGTGTGGAAATTGAGAGTAAGGGAGAGTTGTTTTCCCTTGTGAAGGAAATAGTGAGGGTGGAGGTGGTGAGTAAATTGAGGAAGATGAGTAATTTTAGGGAAAAATGAGAACATGGCGGAGAGTGGAAGAGCTGGTGAGGGGGTGTTATGAGTGATTGAGAGGAAAAAGAGGGGGTCGATACATGGGGGTTTAGGATTTTTTTTCATAAATATTTATATAATAATTATATTTTTTTCTTTCTTTAAGAAAAACAAGGTTAAATGATTTTAAAAGGATTTAAGTTCAAGACGGGTTCGAAGTCGGGTTGGGTTTGGGGTCGGACCCCGGGCACGATATTGGGACGGGTCAGCAATCAAAGATCCGATACCAATAAATTTGAAATAGTTTTTTTCTTTTTGAATATCGACTAATAATAATAATAATAATAATAATAATAATAATAATAATAATAATAATAATAATAATAATACCAATAATCTAACTATGCTGCGGCAAATCCAATAATTCGCCAATAATTCGAAAATCAAAAAATATGGGTTTTACACAGTCCTACTTATCAAACTCTGTTGCAGCAAGTTTGAGAAAGTATGTTAAATGACCGACCGGGTCGTCTTCAATGAAATGTTTTTTGTTCATTAATCATTTGTAAGTGTTTCTCTGCTGTGAATTTAAGATGGGACTTCCTGGTTAGCCTTCACAGCTTAGGTACTGTAATAGTAGATTGCTCCATATTTTTTGTTCCTATGGTGCAAACCAAGTTGCTTCTATCTACTTGTTACACAAGCAGGTCAGAATTGTTTTGCCACACGAACAAATCACTGGATTTGAATGGCAAAATTTATTAGGTAGACATATTGGAGCCATCTGTTTTGTTCAACTTTGAACTTAATCTGGAACAGAAATGTTCAGAGTTATGTGCGGATTTTCATTTCACCAATTTTTCTTGTGCTTGAACACAATAATTGATGGTATATATTATGTTATTTACTTTGGGGCTAGAGAATATGTTATGTGCTGCTGCTCAGTTCAAATTTTAATTTGGAAACAGGAATGTGCGATTGATGATGCTCGTGAGAATAAAAGTGGCATGTAAGGTTAGGTTACTGATGATACAGGATAATTATTGTCGAGACTTGTCCTCTGTTTTATCCGGTTGCCTTCCCTTCAGTTACCTAGGGCTTGATGCACCAAGTTAATGTTTCCCATGCTAGTTAAAAGGCCAAGCTTCTTGCTCAACTTTCGTTGGATGATGCTTTCAGGCTCAACTTTCTTCAACATGGAAGAAATATCCGATAATTAGGACTGCCACACCCCTGGCAGTCCTACACTAAAGTAGGACTGCCTGGCAGTCCTACACTAAAGTAGGACTGCCACACTCCTGGCAGTCCTACTTTAGTGTAGGACTGCCAGGCAGTCCTACTTTAGTGTAGGACTGCCAGCACCCTGGCAGTCCTATTTTGGATTCAATGGAGAACTAAAGCTGGTAAGAATTATGCTTGGGGTCAACCTCAATAACATGTACTGGTAATGCAAAAGACAAAACGAAAGGCTTTTAATCAATCAAACCTCAAGGAGATTATGTTTGTTCCTGAATTGCAAGGGATGGAGTATGTCCCAAGAATATATATCTTGGATTTTCATAGAGGCTGAAAACTAATAAAATATAATCATATATGTAATCACTGCTTTTCTGATGGAATACACAGTAGATTAACAATGGGGATGGAGTCTGTTTATGTCTTATAATTTGACTATGCCAAATTATAAAACATAATTTGAAACTACAATTTGCATGAAGGTTAAGGACTGCCAGGCTCCTGGCAGTCCTACACTAATGTAGGACTGCCAGACTCCTAACAGTCCTATTTGAAACTGTAGCAGCCGAGCGGCCACAACGATTTGTCGTGTTCTAAAATTAGGGTTTCAAGAAATATGTGAGAATTATCATGTTCGAAAAATTCATTCATGAACCCTAAAGTGATTTTAAACCTAATATTTATGTTTATGTTTTCTGATTTTGAGTATGAGTGGAAACATTTTTTGGTAGCTGATCTTAGACAAATTTGGAAAAAAATTTGTGCCAAACATGATTGAGATAGGAGAGTTTTTTTGGGGATAATTCTCGGAAAGAAAAGGAAGAAAAATTTGAAAAAAAATTTGGACTATGGCATAATTCTATGACCTAGAAATGTTGGGAGAGAAGAAACAAGTAGAGGGAGAGAAGAAAAGAGTTGAGGAAGAGAGGAAAAGAGCAGAGGGAGGGAGAGAGAGAAAAAAAAAAGTTATCTTTTATACCTATTGTTGGGCTGCCCCCAAGTAAAAAAAATGAATGGCAAACTTATAATATTTGCAAACATTTTTGGACTGCCCCCAAGCAATTTTGGTAGTGTCCTTAGAAAAAATCTTTTTAAGCTTAAAATATCAAATTAAAATTTAGCTTAGAATATTTATTTATATTCTACATTTCTAAAAATAATTACGTTGTACAAGTTATTCTTGGCTTCTTGACAAGTGGGCCATAGTTTTGCCCCACACGTGACATGTCGCCAACTTGTGCCTGTATTTGCATTGGACACATTGTGTCTAAAAATCATTCTCTCTAGTTTTAAATTGAAAAAAAAAAAATACAAACACAAAGTAGAAATATTATAGGTTGACCAAGTTAATAATATTTTTTTGTTTTGACAATAATAAATATTAATTATGCTATGTAAGTAGATAAAGATGGTTGGGATAATACTTGATCTGATTTGATTGAACTTAAGTTACATCTCTAGACTATGGTGGGAGTTGGACTACTTAGTCCAAGCCAACTATTTTTGCTTTTGGCCTTGCTATTTGCCATCTGTTATTATTGTCACATACTTGTTGGAACAAGCAAGAACGTCGTTTTCAAGAGCAAGTGCTCTCATGATTCTCGCCAATTCACCTATGTCATAATTGATGGCTTCACACCATTTTTCTCATGGATTGGGCGTATTAATTGTCATGTAAATGACAAGGCATGATACTCGCAACCCTTTTAGGTCACAAGCTAGAGTAGACTATATATGTAACAAGGGACAAAAGATTGGTAAGCTAGAGTAGACTATATGGCTCTTTGTCATTAATAAATATTATCTTGTACAAAGTAAGTTGAGATCATATGTTTGCAATCTTGTGTTAATTAGTTGAGACAACATTTTTGTAATCTTGTGTTTGGAATTAGTGCAGCAATGCCATCAGGAAAATGTTATAAGCATGAAGCCTAAAATTTACCATGTAACTAAGAGTGGATAAGTACAGATATGTTGTTGCCAAATTATGATTTCGTAATGTCATTTATCCGACCGTCTAAGTTATTTTAGTATTACGAGTACTGTAATGTTTCGTTCCGCACGGTCCATTACGTTGAGTTATTGACTCGAAGAGTTACATTGATCCGATGAAGTATCGATGCGAATCGATGTAAGAGTTACGTTGGTCCAAAAGAAAGCTTTGAGTCGTTTCAAATCTATAAATCGAAGCGATGCGAGGCATAAGTCTGAATCGAAGAAATATTGACTTTAGTTGATTTCGTGTGCAGGCTACACTTTTACGCTGGATTATAAGAGGTCGGCATTTTTGTCTATTTTGCAACGGTGTCCGCAAAACCAAAATATTGCCTCGTAACGAACTGAGGCATAGTGACAGTAGGCCGAATCAGTCGAGTAGCTCAACGAAATGGCTAAGTCAGAAGAGTTGGCCGTACAACGAAGTTATAAAATCGAGCCGCATCGGCTCGGCAAAACGACAAGGCGTATCGGCTTAAGGTAGGCGGGTTCATGACCCTTCTTCCCTACTCCTTCATGCCTAATAAAATGTACCCTTGTATGTGAATGTTGCTATCAAGTTAGCGAGCGTGGCTCGAGCGAGTAAAGGTCTTTGTGTAGAACATTAAGATAGAACATTGAACAATCAACAATTGAGGCGACGTGCATCAAGTGCACGGGTCGCGGTAGGACGGTGATGGTAGAACATTGAAAGGCAATATCGAGATGTTCATTACGTGCACGACTTCAAGAACATTGAACATTAGGCCTAGAATAATGATTATGGCGTTGAGCGTGGCTTTGCGCACGGAAGCTATGCAATGACTAAGTAAGCGAAATGGGCAAGTTGTGGTGCAACACCACGGAACCTGTCGTGACATCGAAAGATATACTTCGTGCATCAAAGTATGCAGTTGTGGCACAGATGCCACGGAACGCTGTTGTATGAACAACTTATGAGTTGAATGCGTTGAGTATAAAGATTATGACATCTAAGCCGTTGCGACATCGTGCATCAATACGGATATATTAGGGTATAGTGTCATTGGAACTTGAGATAGACTGACAGAATATGATTATGGAACTCGAAATTGGTTGGAATGATATGACTTGCTTGTTGTATGCGCGTATTGCATGGTCAATGGACTCGGATGTCCCGTGCACGTGTGTTGCTTCCCTCGAACGGTTACGATCGGGGCACCAAAACCGTTTGGCCTAGGAGAGAATTATGTTTGGTATTTATGGTGCACTTTATTAGGACAGGTTACGACCGGCCAATGTTGTGATAAGCTATGATATCAGTAAGTTTAGGATCCTTCGGATACTGGACTAGCAATCCGTACTGGAGCGATTGCCTGCTTACACGTTGAGACACCAAGTCCATTACAGCGCGGAACGTCGTGACCACTTTCATATAGATAGGATCGGTGGACTGAGATTAGAATTGGGTGCAGGCGCAGAGCCTGCGACCCTTATGATTATGTTTAAGATGATTGGTTAGCTGCGTGATTTGTTGTCCGTTTGCTGGCTAGGCAATTCGAGACAAGTTGTGCACGATCACTATGGTTATCAATGTTTTGTGGCTAACAATATTTATCGCAGGAACATGATACATGACACCATTATGCTTTAAATGTTATCGAGAATTGGATGCATATTTTACTTCTTAAAACTTGCCATGAAACTGATCCTAAGGCGATAATAGAAAGATCACCAAATAAAGATATATGCTTCACTAAATTTACTTAGTGTTAGTTTAGGCGAGTGGGTCATGATCGGTACATGCGAGGACAAAGTACTGATCCTCCACCAGATTGCTTACCGGTTCAGGATATGGTCTGCTCATGGCAGAGTTTCGCTTGGACGTGCTGAGGTAGGAAGTTCCTTAGCTTTTTCAGGCGTGTGACCGTACTGGGTTCGACATACAATATGAAGATGTTCGATCGAGAGTCTGGATGTGCTATAGAAGACATGATGTATAGAACGAGATCCGTTGTGAGTTAGAGGGATCATGAGCGTTGTAAGCCAATTGACATATTCAGTTGGGCTATTCAAAGCCATTTTAACCTCAGTTCATTTATCAATAAAATAGATTCTTATTATATACTATGTTTCCTTCCGCTGCAAATGCTATCAATTTGAGATAAATACTACGTGAACCTGTTATCCTGTCTTGCACGAGCGCAACTCCAGGCTCGTGCGGCATCACGCCCCAGCCAGGACAATAATTCGGGTAAAATCTAGTAAGGACGAGCAATTTCTCGGGTCGGAGCGTGACAAGTTGGTATCAGAGCAGTTCCATCCTTTGGACTGTGAACGAATCTCTTTGTCCCTTAGTTACTTATGTTATCGATATCAATCGGCCCTAAGTTGTTTCCGCAATCGCATGGCTCATGGATCTTCGCAACGCCACACTGGATGTTCCATATAATAAGTCTAAATACTTGTGTGTGTCTTGTTGCATGTGTTTGAATATTTACTTGATGCTAGTGAATAACGTTGCGAGATATTCGTTGCATCGGTGCAACGAATCGAGATATGGGATGATACGTGTTATATGGCTATGCGAGTGGATAGCGATATATTGAACGGGTTCGAGTAATGGCTTTGAGTATCGAGAATAAATCGTTGCACGAGTTGCAACGAATGGAATTGAGAAATCGCGGATGCGATAGTTG
This sequence comes from Iris pallida, assembly GCA_029216955.1. Taxonomy (NCBI): domain Eukaryota; kingdom Viridiplantae; phylum Streptophyta; class Magnoliopsida; order Asparagales; family Iridaceae; genus Iris; species Iris pallida. The sequence goes on along the minus strand of JANAVB010040817.1, from coordinate 16,363,760 downwards.
CGAGTTGAGTTGGTCGCTAAGTCGAACATGAGTAGGCGAATATGTAAGTTGGCCGAGTTGTGTCAGGCTTCGATGTAGGCGAACGTATATATTGGCCGGATATTGATTTGAGCTTTGAATAAGCGATTATTGCGTATGTGATCGGTATGATCACCGAGTCACGGTTAGATCGGAATAGATGTCGAAAGAAATGGTTACTACGTTACGAGAAAAATAACTTAATTTTTGAGTGGTATATGCCATACCACATATGCGATCAGTGCATCAGAGTATTGTATCGATGGTGATAGGCTCAAATTCTAAGTGGTATATGCAATACTACTTAGCGATAGCTATGTCGAACTGTTTGATGACTTGTGATAAACTGCGTCGAGACAATTGTGTCGATCGCAATAAGATCGTCTGCAATGGATGGAATAGTGTCGAGACTCGAGTGGAAAAGATTCGATAGGAGTCGATGCAAGAATGCTTTGATGAATTGTGTTAGTACGATCAGACGTGGACTCGCATTGTTGGATGATGAGGCGAACGAGAATTCGTTGGGTGTAAGCTGAACTATAGGCTGGGAATAGCGAGGGAACTTTACATCGAGGAAGTACTTGACTCGGTCGAATTTGAGTCCAGTTAGTATGAAAACATGTTCGGATTTGAGTTTGGGTAATGTGAAGAGTCGTGCGAACGAATTTGAGTTAGTGCAAAAAGTCGGTAGCAAGATTTAGAAGTATGATTTGCGAATACGAGAATAGATATAAGGAATTGAAATCGTGTCACTTGATGATGATACATAGCTACAACAAGATGGATATTAATACGTGTGAGACTTGATTCGTATTCAAGTTCGGATGACAACAGTGATTGCAACGAATTAGAATTTATACGAAAGGAAGATGTTCAGATTATGCATGTCGATGATGGTATTGAGGCGAATCAAAGACGACATGCAATAACCCGAGGATACTCTGATTGGATGAACGAAGATTTTGGTTGAACATTGTTGTCGAAGGAAAGTAATACGAGTTGAGTTGATGTTGAGAATTGGATGATCTTGCTCATAGTATTAAAATTGGATATAACATATCGATATGAAGGCACGTGAACATATAAGTACGAATGATGATACAAAGTGGAGCAAGTTTGTGATATTGAGATTTTGGTAGGTAACGATATGTAGTGCCCCATCCCGTAAGTCAATCGGAAGAATCAAAATGTCGACGACGTTGGAACTTAGCCTTGCAACGGCTGCTCGAAGGCTCGCTCGGTCGAGGCGACTCCTCGCTCAGGTGGGGTAGTTTCGGTAAACTTGCCTCATCTTAGCCTTCACATAATAACTCGCATGTTTTCAACTTGCACAAGTAGGCTAATATAAAAGCTACGAACGCACATTGCTAAGGGAATAATCCCGACGGGTCGAAATATCTTAGAACATGGAAAATGGTCCCACGGTCTATTTAGAAGTCGGATCAGCGTGCTTTCAAATGACACTCGATCCTTCGTTCCCGTGGCTTGGGAGAAGGAAGTTGGCTTAAGTTGCTAAGTTGCCCCGATACTCGAATAAGCCTAAGTAATAGGCGTCGCCTGCGTGAATGCTTGATAAAGCATGCACGGTCCCATTGTCCAAGGCTTGGCATAGCCTTCGTACGTCCCGCAAGTTGAGTCGCTTGTACGGCAGTTGGCTTAAGTCTAGGCACCCGAGAACTTCGTCATTCAAGTCGAACGCGTACACGGCCCGTCCTCTCGATGCGTAGCTCGGCGTAGCCCTTGCTTGTCGAGTCGTTGTCCAAATAAGTTAGACAAGAGTTTTGCTGGGCTATCGAAGCCATTTCTAGCACCGTCCCGCTCTATCTGCGGTTGTCAAGTCGCGTAGTCCCTCGAAAACAAGGCTCGTCGTATATGGATATGACTTGAGCGTTAGTGTCGCCTATAGAACCAGGACTGTCTAAGGCACGAGCTATGGTGGATTTAGTGAAAAGCATGCCACGGTCAAATAAAGTCCCTGCGACCGATTGTCGTCGACATCGATCCCGCTACTTGGGAGTCTCACTTAGTCTTGATAAGTTCCGCACACGAGATCGGTCCCACGGCTTGGAATTCTCGCTTAGTCTTGATAAGTCCCGCACACGAGATCGGTCCCTCTACTTGGGAGTCTCGCTATGTCTTAAAAGGAAACACACGAGATCGGTCCCGCGACTTGGGAGTCTCGATAGAAATAGGGAAAACATGGTCATGAATAAGAAAGGATTGGATAGATCGAGTTGAGTCTTGTATGGTCATTGGACAACTTGCACGCAAGGAGAATACCTCGACCGATTACCGGGGCACCGGGATCGAGTCGGCCTAGGAGGGAAAGGCAGATATCGTAATGCCTTCAACGATGGTGCGACTCGTTAGAAGTGAACCGTTATGGTATATGCCACGGGACCATTCGATGGGGCTCGTGCCTCCATACGAAGGGGTCACCGTGAGCCAAAGATCCAAGATAGCTTGACATTGCTAGTGACCACTCATATAGATGTGTCGGCAAGAGCGACAATCCGCGTGTTTGCCTTTGGATAGCGTCAAGTACTAGCACGGCGTCGGTCAAATCATGAGACAGTCTAGCACAATATGTATCAAGTCAGCAAGATGTAATCCCGTTAGTGCCAGTCTTGTATCAGCACGGAAGGAATGACTTATAGCTTATGTCAGCAAGACACGTGCTTCGGCACTAAGCAAGGCTTTCGCGTATCAAGTATTGGCTTTCGTGTATCAATATTGACATTCGCATATTGGCTTTCGCGTATCAAGTAGTGGCTTTCGCGTATCAATATTGGCATTCGCGTATTGGCTTTCGCGTATCAAGTATTGGCTTTCGCGTATCAATATTGGCATTCGCGTATTGGTTTTCGAGTATCGGCATTGTTGGCCTAAGTTTACATAAGTTAAGTCGAGTGCCATCGCTTTAAGTCGAAAGGACCGTAATGTAAAAGTTGGCTAAGTCAGGGAGTCATTAGGCATGACCTCATCTTGAAGCACGGACAAGTCTCGGCAAAGTCTAGAGGCACGACCTGCACGAGTCGTCCCCTTTGACATCGCTAAGACAAGAATTGGTCAAGAGGCACATGGGTTTGAGTAAAGGTCTTGGCACGGCCGAGTTCACATAAGTTGCTTCTCGGCGAAGTACCGTCTCGAATATGTTTAAGTTACGAATAGAGTATGGCACGACCCTGCCGTTTTAAGTTGTAGTTCGGTCAAGTACCTAAGCGATGAGGCACTGCCTCGATCGAAATATACGTTGGCATGGCACGGCCCCGTCGTTGTACGACCCTGTCGTTGCATTGTTAAGTATAGACCGAGACGTCTTATTCTAAAATTGATCCTAAGGCAAGACTAGAAAGACAATCGTCAAGGGGCTTGTATTGCACAAAGTAAATAAATGTGTCAGTTTTGTATGGGTGGGCGAGGAGCTCACTCTACCAGTACAGTTGAGTACTGACACCCACACAGTTTTCATGTACAGGCACAGGTAGAAGCTCGTGGCACGGAGCCCGCTTGGATGCGTCGAGGCACGGAGTTCCTCGGCGATTCAAAGCGTGCGGCCACGTAAACTCAAGACTTATACATGACATAATGTATGGACATCACCTTCTGAAGCTTCCGTTGGCTCAAGCATTGTAATCAAGAGAAGAGAGAGAGCAGAGTGACTTGTAAAATGAGTGAAAAGTGAGCACGAGAGGCTTGTAATCATGACCTTGCGTCCATTGTAATATGATTGTTCAATATCAATAAAGAGATCTTTTGAATAACTTGTGTTTTGTCTTTAAATTTTTGCTGCATGTTCAATATTTCTGCTTGGAACTTCTGTGCGACGACCCCGTCGTCGACGATGTAATCGGTCGTTATGAAACTGCCTTATACGAGAGCAATCTAGGCTCGTGCGGCATCACGGCTTAGCGAGGACGATCGCTCCTATGGGAGCGGGGCGTGACATAATGGTATCCGAGCACGGCTTTACGTCCTTGGACTTCAAGTCGAATTTCTAAGTTTTGAAAGCTCGTCGTTGATAAAGAAGTGTGCGCTCTCTCTCGATTGTCCCTCGGCATGTCCATACAATAAGTCTAAATATTTTTAAAAGCTCATGTAAGTGTTCAATCGAACACATTGATAGGCGACGCCCTTTGTGCCGAACGGTGTCAAACTTGTCTTGATAGAAAACATGTGCTAAAGTTAGCAAGTCGCGTATATGCCCAAATAGTCCTACGTCGACATTAGCAAATGAGTGTGCAAACTCGAATATAGTCCACACGGGATACCTATGCACACGGCCTTTTGGCTAAGTTATGCCGCGTGTCGCACACCTCGCCTTTTGGTACAAAATGAGTCGCAAGCAATATTAAGTATCGCTTGGTCGGGAACGAAAATACACTTGGATTGTATATCGATATGAACGCTATTGGACTAACGCTTAGGCGTGTACAAAAGATTGATTTGGATTTTGAGGAATAGTACGAACGACTTAGTGCGTCGATACAATGTGAGCGATTATGCTAAGGATCCGTCGAACGAATCTGAAGGATGTGATATCGAGTGAATGCGAAACATGATTGTAAGCTAGATCGGATGGGTCGAATTCGAGTGGTGTATAAATTTTTTTGGAAATCATTCGAGCGAATATTGAGGATTAGATATAATAACGAGTACGTCGACGAGGCGATACAATCGCACAAAAGCCTTAGAATGCGTCATGCTTAGTTGGTCGTGACTTCAAATGTCCCGAACAGGATGTCGTTCGGACAACTTGTCAATGGGCAACGTGATTTAGAAAATGATTCAAAACGATGAATAAAAGTGAATTTCTTGATCGAGGAAACCTTGAGGATCGTGCTTACGATTTTGGATTGTGCCAAATGAAATGTGACTTGAGTTTTGGACAACGATATTGAAACTAGCTTGAGGAATAGCGATCGAACTTGATCTTGAATATCGAAGAATTGTGGCATATCCAGTTTGGACAATAGCATCAGTCGCACGACTCGAAATTGGTTGTAAAGGAAGACCGTCAGGTTACATATATCGTCGATGGTATTGAGGCGTATCAAAGATCGATATAAGATAACTCGGGGGTACTCTGACTCGGTGAATGACTATCGTGCAAATGTTATTGTTTCGATGGATGCTATACTCGGGATATTGAAACATGTCGAAGAAATGATAGACATGGCTCGAGGATTTTCTAGTTGAACGAATGACGGTCAGACTATCGAACCGAGATCTTGACTTAAAGGAAAATAAATGTTTGAATTTGCTTCGTCGATAACCACAATGTTGACGTTCTTGTCTTATGCAAGTGCAACTCCAGCCTCGCACATACGTCGCACCGATTAGGGCGATCACTCCGCGTGAGCACTGGTATGGTAATTCATACAGCGGGGTTGATTGAACTAGCATGGCGTGGCAATTTATGTGCTTTGACTTATGGTTTGACGCAAAGGTGGACTCGAGAATGATTCAGTGTGCTTGACAATTGAACTTGAGGATTGCGTAGGTCCAATCCGCATATCGAGAATGAATGAGTCTAGACTCAAATAAGAGTTATGTCCCGATGAGAATAATTATTTCGTGGGAGCGTTGTATGGTGATTCATGAACCACCGTGGATAATCGGACTCGCGTAAGATTAGAGCGCAACATATTGTTAAAAGCTAGACGATCTCGTGATCGAATACATGAATTGGTTAGAATTGATTATTTGAATAGATTCAGATACGTGCAATGAATACATTGATGCGAATTAGGTGATCGTGCTCGATGTTTAGAATTCGGAGTGACGCGAGCTTGGGTAAAAAATCCCGTACTATTGACTTTGGTTTGACCCTAGGAATGGGGTCAGTATTGGCATTATTGTTGGGGAACTATGATTCTAATCCTGACATTGACTTAGCCTTGAGAAATGGCCTGGCGGTTAGGTGAGACGCACATGTTTCAATTGTTAGCAATCGAAAGATTAATTTCGAGGATTGGTATGGATTGACGGAATGATTCAAGAATAAAAAACCCGGCTCACAAGACTCGACTGACATGCATATATTTCAGGGGCACCTGAGTATGTGTACGATGCGACTCGAGTGAGAATGACAAATTCTCTATCATGCGGCTTGGCTGAATACATGTATTTTTGGGACGCCTGGAATGCGTGCACGATCCAGCCAAGTGATACGTTGAGTTCAAGCATAACTTAAGGAATGGGAGAGTATCGAGAATTTGAGATCATGTTAACGAAAAAGATTGATGAGTAGTGCAAGTGTGGCTTAGAATCGAAGAAACGCGTAGGCAAAGTGTGTATGATAGTCCCACGTCTGGGCACGATTAAGTCTTGGCCATAGAAATGGTAGGATGGCTTACCTTCAGGAAAGTCTCGAGGATAAGACTTTTTCTGAGTGGTGTATGTTGTAGTGTCCCGTCCAGCAAGTCAATCGGAAGAATTGAAACGCCGACGGCGTTGGAACTTAGCCTTGCAACGGCTGCTTGAAGGCTCGCTCGGTCGAGGTGACTCCTCGCTCAGGTAGGGTAGTTTCGGTGAACTTGCCTCATCTTAGCCTTCACATAATAACTCGCATGTTTTCAACTTGCACAAGTAGGCTAATATAAAAGCTACGAACGCACATAGAAGGAATAATTTCGACGGGTCGGAATATCTTAGAACATGGAAAATGGTCCCACGGTCTGTTTAGAAGTCGGCTCAACGTGCTTTCAAATGACACTCGATTCTTCGTTCCCGTGGCTTGGGAGAAGGAAGTTGGCTTAAGTTGCTAAGTTGCTAAATTGCCCCGACACTCAAATAAGCCTAAGTCATAGGCGTCGCCTGCGTGAATGCTTGATAAAGCATGCATGGTCCCGTTGTCCAAGGCTTGGCATAGCCTTCGTATGTCCCGCGAGTTGAGTCATCTTGCACGACAGTTGGCTTAAGTCTAGGCACCCGAGAACTTCGTCGTTCAAGTCGAACGCGTGCACGGCCCGTCCTCTCGATGCGTAGCTCGGCGTAGCCCTTGCTCGTCGAGTCGTTGCCCAAATAAGTTAGACAAGTGTTGTGCTGGGCTATCGAAGCCATTTCTAGCACCGTTCTGCTCTATATGCGGTTGTCAAGTCGCGTAGTCCTTCGAGAACAAGGCTCGTCGTATAAGGATATGACTTGAGCGTTAGCGTCGCCTATAGAACCAGGACTGTCTAAGGCACGAGCTATGGTAAATTTAGTGAAAAGTATGTCACGATCAAAGGAAGTCCCCGCCACCGGTTGTCATCGAGATTGGTCTCGCTACTTGGGAGTCTCGCTTAGTCTTGATAAGTACCGCACACGAGATCAGTCCTGCGGCTTGGGAGTCTCGCTTAGTCTTGATAAGTCCCGCATACGAGATCGGTCCCGCTACTTGGGATTCTCGCTATGTCTTGAAAGGAAACACACGAGATCGGTCCCGCGGCTTGGGAGTCTCGATAGAAAGAGGGAAAACATGGTCATGAATAAGAAAGGATTAGATAGATCGAGTTGAGTCTTGCATGGTCATTGGACAACTTGCACGCAAGGAGAATCCCTCGACCGATTACCGGGGCGCCGGGATCGAGTCTGCCTAGGAGGGAAATGCAGATACCGTACGGCCTTCAACGACGGTACGACTCGTTAGAAGTGAACCGTTACGGTATACGCCACGGGACCATTCGATGGGCCTCGTACCTCCATGCGAAGGGGTTACCGTGAGCCAAAGATCCAAGATAGCTTGACATTGCTAGTGACCACTCATATAGATGTGTCGGCAATAGCGGCAATCCGCGTGTTTGCCTTTGGATAGCGTCAAGTACTAGCACGGCGTCGGTCGAATCATGAGACAGTCTAGCACGACATGTATCAAGTCAGCAAGATGTATTCCCGTTAGTGCTAGCCTTGTATCAGTACGAAAGGAATGAGTTATAGCTTATGTCAGCAAGACACGTGCTTCGGCACTAAGCAAGGCTTTCGCGTATCAAGTATTGGCTTTCGCGTATCAATATTGGCATTCGCGTAGTGGCTTTCGCGTATCAATATTGACATTCGCGTATTGGCTTTCGCGTATCAAGTATTGGCTTTCGCATATCAATATTGGCATTCGCGTATTGGCTTTCGCGTATCGGCATTGTTGGCCTAAGTTTGCATAAGTTAAGTCGAGTGCCATCGCTTTAAGTCGAAAGGACCGTAATGTAAAAGTTGGCTAAGTCAGGGAGTCGTTAGGCACGACCTCATCTTGAAGCACGGACAAGTCTAGGCAAAGTCTAGAGGTAAGACCTGCACGAGTCGTCCCCCTTGACGTCACTAAGACAAGAATTGGTCTAGAGGCACTTGGGTTTGAGTAAATGTCTTGGCACGGCCGAGTTCGCATAAGTTGCTTCTTGGCGAAGTACCGTCTCGAATATGTTTAAGTTACGAATAGAGTATGGCACGACCCTGCCGTCCCGAGTTGTAGTTCGGTCAAGTACCTAAGCGATGAGGCACTGCCTCGATCGAAATACACGTTGGCATGGCACGACCCCGTCGTTGTACGACCCCGTCGTTGCACGACCCTGTCGTTGCATTGTTAAGTATATACCGAGACGCCTTGTTCTAAAATTGATCCTAAGGCAAGACTAGAAAGACAATCGTCAAGGGGCTTGTATTGCACAAAGTAAATGAACGTGTCGGTTTTGTATGGGTAGGCGAGGAGCTCACTCCACCAGTACAGTTGAGTACTGACACCCACACAGTTTTCATGTGCAGGCATAGGTAGAAGCTCGTAGCGCAGAGCTCGCTTGGATGCGTCGAAGCACGGAGTTCCTTGGCGATTCGAAGCGTTCGGCCGAGTGAACTCAAGACTTATACATGACATAATGTATGGACATCGCCTTCCGAAGCTTCCGTTGGCTCAAGCATTGTAATCAAGAGAAGAGAGAGAGCAGAGTGACTTGTAAAATGAGTGAAAAGTGAACACGAGAGACTTGTAATCATGGCCTTGCGCCCATTGTAATATGATTGTTCAATATCAATAAAGAGCTCTTTCGAATAACTTGTGTTTTGTCTTTAAATTTTTGGTGCATGTTCAATGTTTCTGCTTGGATCTTCTGTGCGACGACCCCGTCGCCGCCGATGTAATCGACCGTTATGAAACTGCCTTGCACGAGAGCAATATAGGCTCGTGCGGCATCACGCCTTAGCGAGGACGATCTCTCCTACGGGAGTGGGGCGTGACACGATACGAGAAGTCGAATGAAGCGATTCGAAGTTTCACGAAAGATGCGATACAAAACGATATAAATACTCGAGGAATCTGAGACCGGATTGATATATTACTTGGATGAAAATAAAAGTGTCTTGATTGTTTCAATAATAACCACAATGTTGATGTTCTTTTCTTATGCGAGCGTAACTCCAGCCTCGCACATACGTCACACCGGATTAGGACGATCATTCTGCGGGAGCACTGGCATCGTGATTTATGTCTAGCAAAAATGATCGAACTTGTGGAAGATTAGGGCATGGCAATTAAAATTTTGACTTGTGGTTTGATGCGAAGGTGAATTCAAGGATTATTACGATGAGCATAGAGTGTGTCAGATATTGACCGTGGGTAGATACTCGTACTCGAAGCGAACAAATATTGCTTGGTAAGTGACATTGTTAACGGTAGTATATGAGTAATTCGGATAGTAACGACGCATCAGTTGTGCGAGTAGGATGAGATATGTGGATTGGAAGGATTATGTCAGATTGGGTAAAGTCCCATAAGAATTGTCGAGAATTGATTTTGCTCCGAGATAGGATATAGCATGGTTCATAGTAACTGTCCCTCGTTAATGATCTTTAATTTTCGAGCGTAGCTTCGGGACAGCTGAACCTAGAAGACTTGACCGCTAAATCAAGTGAATATTGAAGTCCCGTAGGATGACCTAACAAAGTCACATAAGAAATTGCATCGAGGATAAATGATGATGTAGTACATATTGAGGATAAGTCTAGGCAGTTGAATACGTGTTACAAGATTTGATGGAATAGCCTTGGGCTGGAATGATGTAGATAGACATTGACAATTGATCGAATAAGTATTCGAATGGTTCGCTAGTCGATAATCATATAGATATTGATGAACAAACTTAACATATCAACACGGATAGCGATTACGAGAATCGTGTTGTGTACGAAAGCGAGAGATAGGGAAACGACCCTAGAGATTTGTGTTATAGTTCAGATTCGATAGCGATTAGGCTATGTGTGTTGAACGCACGATCGAAATTAGCGAGACGAATAATTAGGGATTGGATTGAAAAACTTGATTGGTGATTCGTACTCGATCGAAAATCAGAGATAAATGTATCGTAAGAGACCTTGGGTCAGAAAGATTGTTGCATTTGAGCATCGTAGACTCAATTTGACCTCTTGTGTCGGGAGAGATTAAGCATGATGTCTGGATAAGTTACCTAGCGGGGGTAGCCCCAGACACGATGCGTAGATAGTTTTAAGAATGTGAATCATATCGGATTAGTTGCGTGTGAAGCATAGTACGAATTATAGGCAAAATAAATTTGGACATGTTGGACTTAGTCCATATCGTTGAAGCAAAACTTCATAAATAGTTGGATAAAAGGATTTGAGTTGTACGAGGGATAGAAAACGGACGAACGAGTAGGCACTGCGGAGAATTTTTGCGATCGGATGTGCACATAGAATTGATGGTCCATACGAAACCTACGAAATGAGATATATGATTTTTGAATCGCATTATGTGCCATGACTTTTGTGGGATGATCACGTATGCATCGAATGTGCGTATGCAATAGAATTGCGAGAACAAACACTATAGACCAAGTCCGATCGAGAGTACGAGATGGCAAGAAATTAAGGATAAGAAGTTACCTGTTAGCTCTATTCCAATATCCTACAACTGAGCTTAGCTGAAATACATATATTGATGGGATGCCTAAAATATGTGTATGATCCAAACTAAGTTGTATAATTCAAACGATAGTGGCACGAGATCGTGAAACGATCTAAAGAAACACTTGGATTGAGTGTTGGTTTCGGTTCGAGGATGAACCTTATTTTGAGTGGTATATTATGTAACATTTCGCTTCGCATGGTGCATTACGGTGAGTCATTGACTTGAAGAGTTACGTTGACCCGATGAAGTATCGATACAAATCGATGCAAGAGTTATGTTGGTCCGAAAGAAAGCTTTGAGTCGATTCGAACCTATAAATCAAAACGATGCAAGGCATAAGTCTAATTTAAAGAAATATTGAATTTAGTTGATTTCGCGTGTAGGCTACGCTTTTAGGCTAGATTATAAGAGGTCGAAATTTTTGCCTATTTTGCAACGGTGTCATCAAAACCAAAATATCGCCTCGCAATGAACTAAGGCATGGGCACGGTAGGCCGAGTCAGTCGAGTAGCTCAATGGGATGGATAAGTCAGAAGAGTTGGCCGTGCAACGAAGTTATAAAATCGAGCCGCATCGGCTCGATGAAATGACAAGGCGTATCGGCTTATGGTGGACGAGTTCATGACCCTTCTCCCCTACTCCTTCATGCCTAAAAAAATGTATCCTTGTATGCGAATGTTGCTATCCAGTTAGCGAGCATAGCTCGAGCGAGTAAAGGTCTTAGTGTGTGTCGAACATTAAGATAGAAAATTAAACAATCAACAATTAAGTCAACGTTCATCAAGTGCATGGGTCGCGGTAGGACGGTGATGGTAGAACATTGAAAGGCAATATCGAAATGTGCATTACGTGCACGACTTCAAAAATAATGAACACTAGGCCTAGAATAATGATTATGGCATTGAGCATGCCTTTGCGCACGGAAGCTATGTAATGACTAAGTAAGCGAAATAGACAAGTTATGGTACAACACCAAGGAACTTCTCGTGACATCGAAAGATATACTTCGTGTATCAAAGATTGCAGTTGTGGCACAGATACCACGGAAATGCCACTGTATGAAGAACTTATGAGTTGAATGCATTGAGTACAAAGATTATGAAATCTAAGCCGTTGGGATATCGTGCATCAATACGGATGTGTTGGGGCATAGTGTCGTTGGAACTTGAGATAGACTAACAAAATATGACTATGGAACTCGAAATTGGTTGGAATGATATGACTTGCTTGCTGTATGCACATATTGCATGGTCAATGGACTCGGATAGCCCGTGCATGGGTGTTGCTTCCCTCGAACAGTTACGACCAGGGCACCAGAACCGTTCGGCCTAGGAGAAAATTATGTTTGGTATTTATGGTGTACTTCATTAGGACGGATTACGACCGACCAATGTTGTGATAAGCTATGATATCAGTAAGTTTGGGATCCTTCGGATACTGGACTAGCAATCCGTACTGGAGCGATTGCCTGCTGATACGTTGAGATACCAAGTCCATTATGGCACGGAACGTCGTGACCACTTTCATATAAATAGGGCAGGTGGGCTGAAATTAGAATTGGGTGCAGGTGCAGAGCATGCGACCCTTATGATTATGTTTAAGATGATTGGTTGGCTACGTGATTTGTTGTCCGTTTACAGGCTAGGCAATTTGAGACAAGATGTGCATGATCATTATGGTTATCAATATTATGTGGATAACAATATTTGTTGCATAGATACGATACGTGACACCATTATGCTTTAAATGTTATCGAGAATTGGATGCATGCTTTACTTCTTAAATCTTGCCATGAAACTGATCCTAAGGCGATAATAGAAAGATCACCAAATAAAGATACATGCTTAACTAAATTTACTTAGTGTTGGTTTAGACGAGTGGGTCTTGATCGATACATGCAAGGATGAAGTACTGATCCCTACCAGATTGCTTGCAGGTTCAGGATATGGTCTGCTCGTGGCGGAGCTTCGCTTAGACGCACTGAGGCAGGAAGTTTCTTAGCGTTTTCAGGCGTACGACCGCACTGGGTTCGACATGCAACACGAAGATGTTCGGCCGAGAATCTGGATTTTCTATAGAAGAATGATGTATGAAATTAGATCTTTTGTGAGCTAGAGAGATTATGAGCATTATAAGTCAATTTCCATATTCAGTTGGGCTATTCAAAGCCTTTGAAACCTCAGTTCATTTATCAATAAAAAATATTCTTATTATATACTCTGTTTCCTTCCACTGCAAGTGGTATCAATTTGAGATAAACACTACGTGAACCTGCCATCCTTGTCACTACCCGCATCCAGTGTAAGAGCACGAGATCGTGGGTACGTCCAGCCTACGTCGCAGTATCGGCGGTAGAACGTTGTCCTAGCTCTCAACAACATCTAACACAATATAATGCACATATCCAGTATATACTCTCCATACGGAGGACAATCTCAGAAGATACATCTCAATCACAATATACTAAAGATAGATAACAGCACGATATGGAATAGATAGGAAATATCAAAGTACGATATAATCCAAAATTGAAATAGGTTTAAGTGTTATCAACACAACACACGGAGTAAGAAATAATAACATAACAAAGTAGCTGGAGACAAATCTAAATAATATCCTAGCAGTCTAATCTAGGAACTACAGGTGTCTCATTTACGCTAGCTGGATCCTCCTGATGATCAAGGTCGCAAGTGTCATCTAGGTATGCGCTATAGTAAGTGGTGCAAAAGTCCTCCAACTTCTCTGTAAAATTTATCAACATATCCAGTCAGGATTGGAGCGAATACATAACTCTGAAAACAGTTCCAAGACATGGTAGAAAATATAGAACTAGCAATAAAATAAGATATATGACATGCTAGAAAGAAAGTACAGGAATACGGAAGATATAGATAAGTAAACTGAGTACATGAAATAGAATAGAGAATCTATGAACTACAATAAATATAAGTGTTTTAGAGCACAAGATGGTTATGTGATCGGTTTATGTTGTACATAATTATTCTACGGTAAATCAATTATACGTGAAGGCATAATCAACATATATATGATTATACTAGAGGAATTTAATCACATAACCACTTCTACTCCCCGTCCCGATCAATATACAAGGATCCAATCACGTTACAATACGTACATGATTGTTGTTTATACATGAAGCATATGTGAGAATATGAGAGTACATGAGAGCACACGAGAGTACATGAATAATACGAATACAAGTACACGATATATATGATAGAATACATGAACATGAAATACTCGATGCACCGGATAAGGGGATAACATCTCATGACAAGATCCATATATGGTCCATGATAACAATGTGTCAGCATCAAGTAAAGTAGTCTAGAGCAGGCAATATAAATACTATCATGATAAAAACGATCAGAAAATGTACTCACCTGATATCCTGAGCAACAGATGTGTATCAGTGTCCGAACTAGAGTCACAGAGTACTATTATGAGAAGTACAAGTTACTGAGTGTTCTAAATTAAACAATAGTATTATATGCATGTTGTTAGGCCATATCTAGGTCAGTAAAGTCGATTTGGGTCAACACTAGGTCAAACTTCAGCTATTTGGTCAACTTGGTCTTATTTGGTCAATATCTAGGGTTTTGCTAATTTGGGTTATTGAGTGAGCTAGTGACAAGTGATATAAAAACTACACCTTATTCAAATATATACATCTACTACATAATCTATATTATATTTATAGGATATGATACCTAAACTTTTATCAACTATAAATATATACAAACCTCTATATTATATTCATCTACCTACCTATAGTGAAGCTACAAATCCAAGCCAAACCCAATATCAACTACCACATATATATATATATATAAAGCTAATGTATACTTGTGTATCTAACCGGTCTATATGTAACTATAGCCTAGTATACAGGACAGTAGCAAAGGAAGGATTTGAGTTATGAATGGACTGCACTTGCATTGAAGAATGACACTCAAATCTGGACATTTTCTAACTAATTGGGTTCTGTTACATGAATGGGAGTTGGATACACAAGAATCCTACTCAACTGATACAAGGGTTTAGGACTCGGATGGCAGAACAATGGATGGATTGAACCATCATAGATAGGACTTAACAGCAACTATACCCTCAACCTGAACTAAACAAGGCAAGGACTACTAAGGTGGAGTATGGACTTAATACTCATATCATAAAATCTGAACTATATGCAGGGCACAACCTACATTCTAGGACAAAATAGAGCTAGGGGTTATAACAACTGCAATGGACAGACCAAATAGGAAGACTCCTCTATTAAATTAGCTGCTATAGTAAAGGGTGAACCAAACAGAAAGAAACAGATACCAAAGTCTAAGATTGATGCTCATAAGGGAAACTTGATATCTAAAGCCATATGGTCTGAACATTCATAGATATTCAAGACAGAACATCAGATGAATATGAAGACTGAACTACCATCACTAAGGTAATCCTAGACTCGAGCTCATTTCTCTATCTCTTTATACTCATAACTCTTCCTAGACAATCCTGAAATGTTACATCTTAGATAAACAGTGACTGAAACCAAGTGAATTGAAGACTAACATATGGTAACTCTCAAATTGATACACATGTTCTAACGACTGAACAATATAGGAATAGATTTGACTGTTATAGGTTAATAACTTAAACTAAATACCTGGCTATTTGGACTGAACTAAATATGCCAATCTGAGTGATATGATTAAGAGGTCAGAATTAGTAAGATAGCCTATGTTAACAAACGTAGGGGGCTGAACATCAAAAAGAAATAGGACATATTATATATGTATGTATAGAGCATTTGAATGCAGAGCAAACATATATATATATATGGGAAAATTGGACTATATGTTCAGGTAAGGCATTTGGAAGGACTATTGTTATCACTAAAGGAGTGAACAAAAGATTAAAAGAAAAATCTACTATTAACTCAGTGATACAAGAGGGACCAAAGCCGTCTTCTCTTACTGCAGACTGCACAGTAGAAGTATCAATAACTGAACAAAGAAATAAAGGAACTAACATCAGTATGTAAGGACTGAACTAAGAATGGCAAGAGTCTGAACTGTGTATAACCCAGGTTGAACTTCGAGGGCTGAACACATGTAGTATTGTATTGTACATGAGGAATTCGATGACTGAAACCATAGGCATTGCAATGGACATAATTCTGGGCTAAAGGGGTTGATACTTACTATGAGAAGGACAGAACAGATGCTCCTTTCACTGGACATTCAAGACTGAACAAAGGACATATTACATATGGGCAGATCAATTAGTATAGGTTGCTACATCTGATACAGGGCAGGATAGATCAAATGGATAGAACAATATATATACATGGCTGCACATAGCAATATGGACAGAACAAATAAAGTAGTGAACTAATATTTCATACCACAGCCCCAAACCAATCATCCCACATTCAAAATCCACACTAACCTACTATATACTCTAGTATATGATAACTCTATATAATGCAACTTAAATCGAGCCTCGAATCTGAAATTAGAGATTTAATTGCTCTCATGATCAATTCATCAAATACTTGGTGTGCGTATTCGATACGGTACGATACGACCGTGATACGCACTCCAAATGGACCCAAACTTGACCCAAGTCATGCCTAATATAATGGGAGTCCTAAATGAATGCATCTACACTAACGAAAGGAAAATTAGAGGGTTTAGAGGGCTCTTACCAATTAGAAGATGGATTTCCAATGAACAAATCCCTAGATCTAGATCTCCACCAAGCTCTAAGGGCCAAATTGCTCAAAAAACTCTTAAGCTAGCCAATAGAGGCTTCTTCTCTTCAAAGGAAAGAGATTACAATTGGTTTGAGAAAATTTGGACTTAATTTGGGAGAAGGAGGAAATTTGGGGAAGAACAACTAATTTAGGGTTAGGATTTCAATGAAAGATGGAAGAAGGAGAAGTTGTTACTTAAATAGGAAAGGGGAGGGACCAATGTGGCCGACCATAGGGAGTAGTCTAGGGTTTGGCTTTGGTTCAATGCCTAAAAGGCCTTCCTAACTTGTCATGTCAAGCCTTTTAGATAAAGGCCCATTCTAACTTGTGTTCTTGTCAATTTCTAATTAATTCCTTAGCTAGATTTGAAGCTAACTAACTAAAATAGAAATGAATCTAAGGTTGTCTAATCTCATTAAGTCTTCTCTGGCCATGACTAACATCTAGTCAATGTGGTTATAAGATTTTACCAAATTATTATCGCTAACACAATTATATATATTAAATGATATCTAAAATAATCAAAATTTTACAAATTACTAAAATACCCTTATTCTAGAATTTGGTAGTGACAATCCTGCTTTGCACGAGCGCAACTCCAGGCTCGTGTGGCATCACGTCCCAGCGAGAACGATGATTCGGGTGAAATCTAGCGAGGATAAGTGATTTCCTGGGTCGGGACATGACAAGTATCTTGGTTCAAATTTGAGTTCCGTTCACTAACTGCTTGGTTAGGTAAGAACCAACAAACTATTTTTAAAAATAAAATAAAAATTCTACTGGGTTAGGTTTAAGTTCCTTGTTGGATTGTATCTCGTTTTCGGTTGAGCGCTCAAAGATTGTAACAACGGAGTTGATAATTTAGTCCCACATCGGAGAGGAAGTGGGTCATGGGGTATATATAATTGGGATTGGTTCGGGCTTATATGTGAATTCTCTTTTAAGGCCCTAGAATTCCAAAAGCCAATCCATACAAGCTTTGGTTAAGTCAGCAGAAGACCCAGTCGGTTTCACACCCCTACCCAACGTCCGTGTCAAGAAAGCTAATTAATAAAAGAAAATAGCACAAACTTTTTATTTCTTAAAGAAATCACCCATGTATGATATGTTGAAAAAGTAAAATATTGACATTTGTTGTAATAAGCATGGCATTATCTAAATTGACAACTATATAACTTATTTAAATAACTTTTCAAATTGCATAAAGCATGGACCCCTATATGTCCAATTCCCACCCCTTGGGATTGGATTGATCACATCTATTGTGATTGACCGAGTTTAGACAACTATCCAATAACTAACTAACGCACGCACGCACGCACGCATGTGCGCACGGGATTAGATTTGTTGTAATTGTTAATAACAATAAAAAAACCGTCCGAGCTCTCTAGCCTAGTGGTATTAGAGCGGACACCTGGAGGGGCCGGCAAGGTTCGAGTCCCCCAATTGTGTGTGTGAGTGTGATTTCAAAAAAAAAAAAACAATAAAAAAACCAATATCCTTCATTTTATTATCCCATTTATTCACATTAAAATTCTGTTAAGAGTCATTTCTTAAACTCCCTAAACGGTCACATTATTATTCCTTATCACACTTTTATTTCTATTAAATCCTATTGAAGGACCATTGATATATTGGTTTCATGACATGGTTCCTATATATACATGCCTCCTTTGTTGTTGTTGGAAGAAGAAAAAAAAAAAAATTTCACTCTCTAAAATTTTGTCTATTCCTCCTACAAAATTTATTCCATTTCAATCATCCACTTTCATTCTGGTTTTTTCTATCTTCTGGGCAAAGCTAAGTTCGGGTCAATCTCCTCGAGTTGTGTGTGACGACGGAATACCGGTAGAGCAGGGGTTCTACCACTAGGAGCATTCGGACAAAGTGTACACATAGACCCGAATCAACTTTTAGGACAGTGCTACGTGCACGACTTTTTCAGAGGCCGATAACTTTTAATTTTGGTTTATTTTGTTTACAAAATTTTGAAGATAAACACAAATATATCTAACAATCGAAGAGTTGAGTTCGTTATCATTTTCCATGTTCTGTTTAACGTATGAATTTATAATTATAGACTATTATCATAAATAATTTTCCTGCTATTTCTATGGTGCGATCAAGCAATGGTTTGTTTAGTAGGACGATGTTTGTTGCTAGAATGGGCATATAAATATTGGCAACTCATATCTTTGATAATGGTTATCAAATCTCGTAGCTGCATTGAGACCTTCAATCAATGCATTTGTGATAATATTTTTGATTCAAATATCTGCCAATCATCAATTGTTGTGCCTTAATCTGTTGTAATCTCTTATTGTCGGGCAACAATGACAAATTAGGTAATTTTTGGTACAATTTTATAGTCTGGACAGTTTCAAATAGGGGTGTGCATCGGTCGTTGGTCGACCTATTTGGTCGCAACCGAAGTGAAATCGAAGTTAATTGGTTTGAAAATAAGCAAAACCAAACCAAACCAACCAATTGGTCGGTTCGGTTTTGAAACCAACCGACTTGGTTCGGTTTGGATCGGTTCGACTTGGTCGATTTTGATCCTAGAAAAAATGGACTGTCATTAAATTTTTGGATATTGATGCTTATTTTGTTGTGTGAAACTTCAGTCATCACGAAAAAAATGAAATAAGTGTCAATCAATGACAAAAAAAAAAATTTCATATGCATTCAACCAATAGCAACACAGGAGTGATGGAACGTGAAAATGTGCATTCAATAAACAGCAGATTGTCCGAGCTCTCTAGCCTAGTGGTATTAGAGCGGACATCCGGAGGGACCGGCAAGGTTCGAGTCCCCCAATTGTGTGTGTGCGTGAGATTTCAAAAAAAATAAAAATAAATAAATAAACAGCAGATTCAGCTTCAGCTTGCACTTTGCAGCATTGCACAACAATTTGTAATATTAAAATTGGAGCCACCACTCCTCTTTGAGAGAGAGAGAGGCTCTTTCAAAGTGTGATGTATGTTGTTGAATGAACCAAACCGGTCCAATACCCAAGTAAGTTAGTAACCCAATCCTAATTATTTAACACGCACATAGGGTTTGGTTCGGTTTGGTTTTAAACGATTTTTGGCATAACCAAACCGTGAACTGAATCGAACCAGTTAATTTTAAAGAATTTGCAGCTGAACCAAACCGACCGAACCATTGGTTCGATTTTAAAACCGATCGGTTCGATTTGGTCGGTTTGACTTAATTGTGCACAGTCCTAGTTTCAAATACCTTTCAGTAACTTGAGATGAGATCCTTTGCTAATTGTTGTTAGGTGCTTATTTTGCTTCTATAACATTAGCCTAAGAAATGATAAAATGGTTAAATGTTTAAGACTATTTGACCAGTGAATAATAGGGATCCTGTATTATCCAATTTGCTTGCATTGTTTATAACTCTCTTTTTTTTCTCTTGAAAAGTTGTAATCTTTCAACTTGTATTGGGTGACCGACCTTGTAGCTGGAGTTGGTCGGGTCTTCTTCACCCGAAGATAAATAGTGACAAAATGTTTATTTTCTCATCATTCATGAGAAATGAGAACACCTTCCTCTGTTGGCCTTTCCAAGTTCTCAGTGGGAGGTCTTAATCATCACTATTTTCTTATTTCTTATGGTGATTTTTAATATTTCTTGTCACCTATGCATCTCCCATTATTGCATATGAGATCTCTCTTTATATTTATCTCTTATTTAGTCTATTTTTATGTTGTTGTATTCAACATTCTATTTTTCTTTGTTGTGGCTGTGATCTGTTATTAAATAGCAGGTCTCTATGTACATAAATAATTGTCATTTTATACAATTGGTTTAAGTCCTATATGTTGATGTTTATGTTTGTATGTAACGTATTCTCGTTAACACAGCTATCCCTATGTGTTCCCGGCATCTATGATACTACATGATTACAATATTTTAAATATTCTTATATGAAAAAATTGAAGGCAGGTTTAGCAATATTATTTGTTAAGTCTACATGCTATCAAATAAATCCAATTTTTGAAATTAGATGAAGGTGATTATTCCATCCTTATTAGATAATCTGCTTTTCCAATGTTATATCTTGTGAGAACATAACTTTAGATTAAGATGAGTATTACACAAGTTCCCACATGTTTCGACATCCAAGCTAGTTTTGAAATCTTGCAACATTCAAAATTTTCGAGGAATTTTAAAATAGATATACCTTGGTTAAATGCTTCATGTAATACTAATAAATGGTGTTATGGATACAAATTCACAAGCTATACCACAGTCATCATAGAATGTTCCATGGCAAATTATGTTTCATTCAAAAACTTTGTTGGGTGGATTTGGATATGTCCTTAACTATGAAAGATGTGTTGAGTAAATGAATATATGATGATAATATATTCTTTGTCAAATCTTCTCATGTTGTGAGACTTGTCTCACAGTATCGGTATTTATATACAGATACGTATTTTGTAGTGTATTTCATACTTTTTTGGTTTTTTTTGAAATGCTTTAAAACTTTTCGCAAATTATAAAATTTTCTCCTTGACCGGCATACCGACGGTGTACTGGTGTGTGCCGACGGTATACCATCCGGAAGATATTTTTCACTTTTAGATATTTTTGATTCAGATATTTTGATGAATAGTATTTCAGATATTTTTGTGAATAGTGTTTAGATATTTTAGTGAATAGTGCCGAAGCACCCTATTACCCATTGGATATATGGTTTTCTTTCGACGGACGAGATCGCTTTAGATTGAGTCGCGGATCGCGATCCAACGATCACGATTAATTCAACCCTTCTATATATGCCCATTGAGTTTCTCTCTCCTTTCTTTTTCTTTCCTTCTTTATTTCCTCTTCACTTTCCTTTCTCTTCCTCAAGCTTGGGAAAGCTTGGCCTTGAGGCCTAGAGTATGGTTTTGTACCCCTCTTGGTGGTGGAGTAGAAGCTTAGGCTTGGTTGCTAAAACTCTAGGCAAGTACATCTTGCTCAAAAGTGATATGACCATACTTTATTTTTGATTTTCCATAGAAACTAAAGTTTTATTGTTCTATGGTATGCTTCTCTAAATTGTTAACATCTTTAGTTTATAGCACTTTTGGTTTTGATCGGTGGTATTGCGTAGATCTGAGTTTCTAGATATAATTTTCGAGTATTTTGATGTATTCATCTATCAATTTTCAGAATAAGTAAAAACTAATGATTCCATTTTGTAGGAAATTTAATTCTATACAATTTTGACTTTTAAAAATCCGAATTTCGATTTAAAATAAGGTTTTTATGGCCGAAACAATTTTTGACAAATTTGGAATTTCGTTGTTGTCTAGAAAAATGGAATTCCGAAGAAATACCGATGTATACCGACGAAATACCAATTTTCTACCCAAAAACTTACTGTATTTTGGCCAGAATACCGTCGGTATACTGCAGTATACCGCCGGTATACCAATTTTGTCTATTTTAGGCTGATTTGAGCTGTTTTTTTCCTTCCCTTTTTGCTATTTTTTTCGATTGAAATGATATCTTAGCAAGCTCTAGTATTGTTGTATAGTTAGAAAGTGATTGTACACCATATGTACATAACACATGATTATGTTCATGTATTGTTCTATGTCCAGGTTTTAAATAGTGGCTCGTAGTAGCGCACTCTTGTACTGATTTTTCGATTGGCTTCTAGATTGAGATTTGAATGCATATTCTTCCTTGACACCATGGATAATAGCTTGTTAAATGTTTAATCTATTGCTTCTTGGCACTGGACAATCGAGTGTGAATATTGTTCCGTGTACCACGTGATGTTAGTACGGGGATGTTCGCAAGTGATAACTTGCAAATTACTCGTACATGACACACGTCATCTTAGAAAATTCTTGAGTATCCACGACTTGAGAATTTCACATGAATATGATAAGGTAAATGACTAGTAAATTCAAGTAGACTATTGTAGGAGAAAATTTTTACTACCAACCCCGAGCTCCAAGGGCCCCATGAGGCATGGCTCAACCTTGCTAGGCAATGACCTACCAAGTTTGCGCGTATTGATACACGATCGAATCATATGTCGTGCCGGGTTGCAGCACAGTCAGTTATATTTTTTTTTACAAGTATATGATATGGTTGTTCATGTTACAAGTTCAAGACACGTTTCATCTGCCAACAGTCTTGTTGGACAATAGATGCACAAGTATTCGTACCCCTGGACATCCGGATATTTGTAGTCAGGTAGTTACGAAGATCCTCACCTTGCATACTAGTAATTAGGATTGTGATAACCCTAGCTAGTTAATGATAGCAAGCCGTAGGCAATGATTGGTCGTGCACTTTTGATTGTGTGTTACTTTATATGCTCTTTATTTCGTTGAGTGGCCAGAGGCTACGTTCTGCTCGGGAAAAGATATGTAATCCCGGTCCTTGTTTGGTTTAAGGGTTGTGGCTCCGACTTCGAGTAGTTCCTAAGTCCCTTGTTGCTCATCGGCTTATTCTTCTCTATTGCTATACTGTTCAGTATTTTTATTCAGTCATTTCTATTCTTGAGATACGTGCATTGGTACCGCACTAGTCTCGACCCGCATTTATTATTTCTGTCATTATGTTGTTGTGTTGTTGTTCACTTCGATCCTTCCTTATGGTACTTGTTATTTGGGGTCTGACCCTACTGGTTTTGCATGGCCAGGTTCCATAGTTCATCTCGAGGATCTACCATCTTCTTCTCCGGATGGTTCGCTCTCAAAGGACCGACACGGATTAGCGAGTGGGTTACCTTTATCTCCCACTCTGTTTTTTTCATTTGGTGGTGTTTAGCCAAGGACATGTATTAGTCCTTGTATCTGGGTTTTGTTCCCTCCGTCTCTAGACGGCATGGATGTATATTCTGGACCGCGGCTAGTTATACATTTATGTACATTTTCTATATTCAGTTGATGTATCTTTTCAGTATGTCAGCTCTCACGATTATATATGTATTTGTGTTTGAGACACCTTACCCATCTCATATGTGATTTACTCTTTATTGCTTCTTGTGTTATTGGATTGAAATAGGACTTGCCTGACCTTAGGTGTCGTCAGTGGCATGCTAGAGTCCACCCACTTGTCTTCTAGACAGCTTTGACCATATTTTGGGGTACTGGCGTACTCTGATATACGTAGCTGGATTTGTTTCGTCCCCGCTCTCCATTATTTTAGTTCTGGGGCATGACACATATGTATGTTTTCTCAAGATCTACAAATATCAGCTGAATTTGTATGATATGTAGAAACTCACAGTATTAATTTTTACTACTCTAGATGTTTATGTTTCAT
This sequence comes from Iris pallida, assembly GCA_029216955.1. Lineage (NCBI taxonomy): Eukaryota > Viridiplantae > Streptophyta > Magnoliopsida > Asparagales > Iridaceae > Iris > Iris pallida. The sequence continues at coordinate 16,339,795 of JANAVB010040817.1, read as the reverse complement.
GTTCTGGTTTTATCATCGTTCTACATATATGCATTTTAAAAGCATGTTTTTTGCGCATAATAGAAGCACATATCTTCTTATTAAAAAAAGGAAGAAATTTACTTGTTAATTTTTCTTGCATTATTGAACTATTTTGTATGGAAGAAATATTTAAAAAAAAATAGAAGTGATAAAATGCATGAATCTAGCCATCATATTTTTTTTCCAAATTTTTCAATATGATGGTAAAGTTTTAACAGGTAAATTTTTTTTATGCTACTTAAACAGTAGTCTAGTCCTAATAAAGAGAGCACTAGATCTTGTAAAAATATTATAATTAATATATATATATATATATATATATATATATATATATATATATATATATATATATATATATATATATATATATATATTGTTGAATTATTTTACAGTTAAAAATCATAGCCAAATTATATTGTTGTGTCAGAATGAATAAGTTGTGCATAGGTTCAAGTATATATTTCTTGTTAATATCTTGAAGGTAGAATCCTTATAGATAATTTTAATTTTTTGGAAAGGAGTGTCACACCCCGCTCCCGGAGGAGCGATCGTCCTCTCTAAGGTGTGATGCCGCACGAGCCTAGGTTGCGCTCGTGCAAAGCCAAGTCCAAGAACGGCTGATTGAATCTAGGCCACAGAGTCGCACAGAGTGTCCCCATTTGCAGCGAAAAGTAAATGAACACAAATTGAAACAACTCAATAGTCTTTTTTGATATTCAAGAAGTATTACAAGCGGCGCTAGGTCGAGATTACAATTCGCTCAAGCTCTCTCTCTCAAAACATAAAAGGCGTGCCAAGCGGTTTACAACATGGGATGATACATGGTGATATTCCAATACATTATGTCCTATATATGGTGCTTCAGTTCCTCTGCAACGCTCCAAGGCACCAGAGTTAGCTCCACGCCTTAGCACGCTCAAAGTAAGTCTCCGCACCCGACGAGGTTCTCTCGCACCCTGCAAGCAGACTATGTGGTTATCAGTACATTGTTATGCACTTGTAGGGAGACTAGCTCGTCCACTCGCTATCATTACCAAACACGTTCATTTTACTTTGGTGCACCATCAGTCATTTATTGTCTTATTAATCTTGCCTTAGGATCAGTTTCATGGCATATAATATAAAGCCTATCCCGTGTTACCGATATCAAGTGTCGCATGTGAATAGCATTCGCAACTTATCATACTTACCGTAAGATGTTCCCTGTCCAAGGTAAACTAAGTTAGCCAACATATTATACGTAAAGACTTAACGGATTGTATAAGCATTCAAGAGTGTCAATGGCGTGTTTTTGTCTCAGGTTCTATGAAGTATTCTAGTTTTGTCAAGATGCGTTATGATCAAGCTTTGTTCAATGTTCATTCAGTTACTCAGTCGTTCAGCTTACTTAAGTTGTCAGTGTGTGTTGTACTCAAACGTTGTTCAGATACATTTCATTTAGTAACTTAGCATGTTCAGCTTATCCAGATTACTTGTTTCAATGCAAGGCCTCACACGCGGATTGCTGCAATCGAGCCAACTTAATCTATATGCAGCGGTCGCTGGCACCATAAGCCATTTTGGACTATCCATCTTGGTATCGTGATTTTCTATCAGCCGATGATGGCTGGTACACCTTGATAGGCCACACATTACCCGACTTACGCTACTTGGGTGGCCGAGCCCGCACCCAAGCCGCCCATAAGATATGGTTCCGCCTAGGCCGACCATAATGTCGTGATCGTTGCCTTGGAATCCTTATTCATTTGTTTTCTGCATGTACCGAGTTGTCCACGACCATTTCGTATTGTCTTATCATTTTTAACTTAACGGGCTGTCTTTGAGCCATAGTCGATTACCGACTAGGTTGGCGGCGGCATCCGTACAGCACGGGTAGCGAGCCCCATTGTACCTCTCCGTCATACATGTTACTAATCCTTTTTGTCTTCTCTTATGCCTTTTTTTCATTCATTCATTCGTTCTTTTCTTTCTTTCACTTGTTCATTCATTCGTTCACTTATTCATTCATTTATTTGTTGATTCATTCATTCACTTATTTGTTTATTCGTTCATTCATTCATTATGCAGCTCCCTGTACGGGAACCACCTTGGCGACCAATTGGTCCCGAAGTCTTACGATGTTTCTATACTCTGCTCGAAACGACTATGTTGATAGTCTTTCTGCCTTATTTTAGTGAACCATTCATTGTTTTATGCTTCAAGTTGTGGCGTGATCTAGTAACAAGAATTTTATTCAATTGAACGCATAAGTAAATCTATTCGAAACGTAGGTTATGCCTTAGCGCGAGCGTGGAGTGCGGTGCGAGGGTTCTAGTAATTTCCCAAGTTCATTTTCATGTTCTACACAAGCATACAAGATGGGATTATTCCCTTAGCTAGGTGCGTTGAGTCATTTTATTAGCATACACGGTATTATTGCCTAGCGATCTAGCAATATTGTTTGCATTATTATGCGTCTAGGCTAAGCCAAGCCAGGTTCATCGGAGCCACCCACCTTAGCGATGATCGCATCGGCCGAGCGAGACTCCGAGCATGCCTTTGAAAGTCTAAGTCTCGATTTCTTCTTAAAGGGCCAACTTAACACTTGTATCGATTCACATCGATACTTCATCGGGTCGATGGAACTCTTCGAGTCAACGGTTTATTTGAGTCGTTGCACATGCCGTTTGAATCGGCGTTCCTCTAGGGCAGAGCAGGTCGTGACAAGGAGCAACATGTTATCGATGACAGTAATACAAATTTATTTTACAATCTCCTATTTCTAACATGATATTTGTAATGTTCTCTCTCTAAGCCAGAAGCATTAGAGATTGTGACTTGTTAGAAAATGCTCAAACATTGCTAAGGATGAAGGTACGCAAAACAAAAAAAAATCTCTATCTTTCTGATATTAATGGATGTTTAGCGAGAATAACGAAACTATCTATAAATAATGTATAAAAATAATATATCTTTTGTATTGTTATTAATAAGTCCTGATTTGGAAATGATTATGGTATTGTACATTATTGTATTAAAGTGATGTTATATGATATTATTTCCTTGATCAGTTTACATGTTTGAACTTAAATGACTATATTATCACAATATTAAAATTTCTAGTCAGAAAGAAATCACAATATTGTTCTGTCACAACATTTAGACAAATTTTATCTGTGCTTATATTTCGTAACGCTTTAATTCTTTTGATTCATTAAGAAAAAAAAATTAGTCACAAGAAAATAGTTAGTGAAATTGTAAATTTCTTTAAATCTAAAGTTTTAAAAGTCGAGATTATTTTGGGTACAAGCCAAAAAGGTCCTTCTGTCAACCGGGCGTAAATAGTCCTAAGCGACACGGTACTTAATCATCCTCCTGTGGACCTCCGCTAGCTGGAAACCGGCCCCTACAGCTAACCCAAATTAATCAACACTTGATAAACTAAAGATTTCTTAAGATTGATTAGCAAAATCACTTAAACTATTATTCTACTACTTTAGACTATCATTTTTGCAAACATGCCTAGTAAAGATAAATTTTTAGAGCCATGACTAAAAGATACCGTATCTTACATTAAGAGGTAACAGAGTCAAATGATTTTTGACTCACTATCCAAAGGCTTATATCAACAATTAGTGGAATCACATATTTTGTTAAATAGATTTTGATGACACAGAGTATGATTTAGAAGTAATCCAAACATCTGGCTTAGTCAAATCAAAAGTTCCTAAAGAAATGGACTAATATTGGTTTCATAGAACTTTTAAGTGTTTTCTGAGTCATTATATGACATTTTCTTCGAATATAAAAACACTAAAGATACTAAGATCTAGTGTAAGATAAAATTTCACCTGCAGAACAACTTAAATACTCATAAGTTGATAGGTCCTTATGACAAACTAGCATAGCTAGGAGCATCAAAAAATTTAAAATAGTATATTTAAACATAGTTTGTGCTGAAGTTGAATGACTCAGATATCTTACAATGAATATATAGATCTATGCCCAAATTTCACTCTTGTTATAACTTCATGAAGTTTTGAATAGATTAAGCATCTTATTATGCATATACATGATCTACATATTTTTGTACATGTTATTTTTATAAATTATGCTAAAAGAACTGCTAAAGTATGATCTTGTGAATTCTAAGATGAACAGGTACATACAGCTGTATTTCAAGATATTAAAAAAGTGTAAATGGCAAAAATGTGGTTCTTGACTATAAAAGTCATAAAAGAACTTTACAGATCTCTTGACGAAGAGTTTGTCTAAAAAAATAATCCTAGTATCATCGAGGGGGATGGGGTTAAGCCCATAAGTAAGTCACCAGCAGTGGCAACCCAACCGAGTCTGACTGGAGATCCCAAGAAGCCGGTTCAATGTGTAGAAATAAGATGGACTCAGGTGACTATTATGGAACACTGACCTTGAGATTGAATTCTCAAAATTAATGCCCAAGTGATTGTACAATGTGTACATTGATTCCCTATCCCTATGGTGACAGTGTTCCGGTGTGATTTGGTTAGGATGAGTTTCTAAAACTCCTAATGGGTCCAAACATAGTTATGTAGGGTTGACTCCAATCACCAACCCTTTGATGACTTACCGATATGAGAGGTCATGAAGGTCGCGACTATAGGACAGGGCGATCGTAGACAACTCTCGTGAATATGGAAAAGTGCGCATGGCCATTCAAACGCGCCACCCGATAGATCCAAGAACCTCTAGCGTACTTGTCACCCCCACTATCCCAGATAGAGGTATTATAGTTATTTACATTATTTTATTATTTAAATATTTGCTTAAATTATTGTTGTTGGTGTTTTTACTTAGTGGTTAAATGATTATTATTATTTTTAAATAAAATATATACATGATTGAGTTTTATTATAAAACTTTTAAAATATATTAAATAAATATAGATACGGAATATTAGTTTTATTTTAGAAATAATTGTATTCAATTTTTATAATGTGTGTGAACATGTGTGTGTGTGTGTGTGTGTGTATATATATATATATATATATATATATATATATATATATATATATTTTATATATATATATATATATATATATATATATATATATATTTAAAATATATATATATATATATATATATATATATATATATATATATATATATATAAATATATATATATATATATATATATATATATATATATATAAAACCAATAAGTGAATAAGCTAAAAAGAAATAAAAGCAAAGCCAAAAACAACCAAACACACACACCCCAACAGCATCAATCCCAGCCCAGTCACCCGGCCACAACAAGCAACAGCAACCCAGCTCAACCAAACACACACGACCCTTCCTTTTCCCTTTTTCGTCGGTTTTGAAATCGAACCCCATCTTTAAACGAGAGAGAGAAATTCCTCAGAAACAAACCCGGCGCCACCACCCCATCACACACACGCGACCCCCAGCAGCCGCACAATGCCGCCAAGGTTGTCGGAGCGCCGTCGGACATAGCCGCGTGCACTCATGCGCCCAGCAGCCGTAACAACACCCACACCAGGTACACAACTTCCGACCCAGATTCCTCCCTCATCGCTCTATAATTTTTTGATCCGTAAAATGTTTTGGAGAGCCAATATAAACCTCTAGGAATCCAAGTAAGTATATTTCATTATAAGTGAACAGACTGTCCAAAAAATCGATGGAAAGTTCATCGAAAAACTGTTCAAAACAGAACATTAAAAACTGTTTGTAGAGCCTATTTGGAAGTCGTTTCTGGAACGATGGATGGACGAACCTAAAATTCAACCTGAAGACACTTGTAGAAAACCTATACCCCTTTAAAATCCTTTTTGTAGAATCTGGTTTCATCAACCATGCGTCGTGGAAACCGATTTCCAAAATCAAGAAAAATATTGTTTAAAAACTAAATTTTTAGTAATTTGTCCCGATACGGCGTGCGTCCCGACAAACCGGGCGACGTGGTCGCAACCCGTATGAATCGAAAGGCGCGTACGGATGTTGTTGACGTGTGGGATTCGACGGAACCCGATTTTGCTGTGTGTGAGCGACAAAATCAGTACGTATCCGTCAAGATATCCCGTATTGACCCTTTTTCGAAATTGACATTTACTTCGTGTACGTTCGTCATTTCGAGATAAAACTTGAGCCAATATGACCGTGTTATTTTTTGGTCATGTATGCCAAGTTTGGTCCGATTCTGAGAAGGTCGACCGGAACGCTATTTTGGCGGGCCCATGATCCGATCCAACGGACGAAATTGTGCACGGCCCACCGATATCCAACCTTGGACATACGATTGGGTTTGCCTCATCAAAATGGACTCATAGACATATAGTTTGATGACTTTAGAGACTCTAGATACCGGCATGTTTTTTGGTGCAAAGCGGGTCCAACGGCGTACATCATTTTGGTCCAAAATTACTGTTTTGCCCTTGTGTCCAGAATTGGACTTAAGGACAGGCTATCCTAGCTAATTTGACCATTCTGAACACGTTAGTATTGTCTGTTTCAGCATTAGGAGACTATTGCACAAGTTGAGCCTTCGTGGCTCATTTGAGTGTTAGTATGGATTCCTCAGCTTTCATTGTCTTGATATTTACTATATCCGATTCAGTTGTAGTATTTTACTTGATTTTTGACACGAGGTTACATGGACTAGTATACATTGGATCTCGTCATGAGACGTTATTCCTGGTTTACCTGGTATATGAGTACATTGTTTGATCTTGTTTCTTGTACTTATATAGACACAGATTTGGGAGTAGGCTGGCCCCCTGCTTTTGAATCCCGTGTCATAATGTGTCATAGTTGGACTAAACTACTCGGGGACGGGGAGTTATTAGAGGTTATGTGATCATTACCCTCACTTGTTTACTACTTGCATCATAGCCTCACCCTCGCCTCACGTAGGGTGTAGCCTGACCTGTTACTACTTGACTCATAGCTTTCCAGGTTGGCCGGCTTGACCCTATATATGTACTTCCTGTGATAGTCGGTCAAATGGAACAGCCTGATCCTGACCCAAGCCGATCACATAACGCTCTAATATCTCATGGCACTAACTTTCATATTTACATCGTACCACAGATTACTTTCCTTGTTTATTTTCCAGATTAACTTATATCTCACCATGATATAATATCCAGTTCTTCTGTACTGTTTTACTTTCAGTCTTGATATTTTATCTTGTATTTTATTATAATTGTCTCTTATAGTATTTGTCAATTCATATGGAACTGCTGTTAGCGTTTGTACTTGCTCATATCCTGACAGGATAACTCCATTATTTTACAGAGGATTTAGATGCAGATTATCTGACCTACTATGGGTTTGGCATAGAGGGAGTCTACACCAGGACCTGCCTGTGGACCAGTGCTCGTAGAGGACGCACTGCCTATAGTGCCTTAGTTTAACTAGATTTTGACTAAATTTATATTCCAGCTTGATACTTTGGATTATAGAACTTTATTTGGGTGTGTTTTATGTCTTGATTTCTGAACCTGTGGTTGTGACTCGGCATCTATTTCAGACTATTTATTTCATCTTGTTTCTTTATCATATTTGTGCCTATCTTTCTTAGATTTATGTGATTGAGTTGTGATTATATTCCTCTATGCGGAGATGACAGGTTATATTATTGTGTCTTAGATACTGTATATTCTAGATGATCTTTACAGCATTCTACCGTCGATGCTGCGGCGTAGGCTGGACATACCCACGTGCTCGTGCCCCTAAACCGGGTGCGGATCGTGACACATTTCTATGGTGGCCCATGAGGTCTGAGTCGCAACCTATACGATTTCGTAATAGTGCTCGACTTAGAGTACTAATTACGAGCCTGCTGTTAGGATATAGGTTCTAGGTTATGTGTAACGCCCCAGTTCCAAAATACTTAGGACCAAGTACGTAGACATGCCAGCTGCATACATACGAAGCATACTCCGATATACGGAAATCTCGTATGTATACATAAGCTGTAAAATACAGTAACCATGAAACTAATCTCATCCACAAACCAATATATCATAAAATTAACTTATTAAAGTCATTTGTACAAAACTTTGGACGGAGACAAATCCACTACCAATAAAAAGAGAGAAATACATAGAAACGATAGAAGAGTCGAGCGAAGCGAAAGACGATCCAAAAGCTAGCATCGCGAAGGTAGATTGTAAACTATTTTCTTGGCTAGAGCACCTGCAAAAATCATAAACACACCTGGAGAAATTACTAGGTCCTCAGAGGGACGTAACAAGATACAGGAAGAACATGCTAATTTGAACTGTCAGAATAATAAAATAATATACAAGACTATCCTAGACACAAATATGCAAAGAGAATTCTAACCGTCTAATGTGCAATTTAGAGTACAACTTTAATTGCGCATGGGTGGGATTTAGGCTATAAGTACGTAACTGGCATCCAGTCATACGTATCCGGTCGTAACGTCCAAAACGTCAGAGGGTATCTGCAAATATATCTCGCCATAGTTCCTTTCGAAAAATATGGTTTACCTATTTGGCTTCCCATACGCACTAGTGACGGTCCTCCCCCAATATTTTTCATACTGACCAAGTCATGTCCATGACCCGTCCAGTTTTGTAACTGCTCGAGTCTCTATACCTTAATCGTAGCAGTTACGATCATTTATCCGACACACGACTATAGAGATGGCCAATCAATATGCAATCCGTACCGCTAGTAAAATATCTCAAACCGTGTAGTGTGAGTGTCATGGCCAAAGGAGATATAAGGATATCCCACAACAAGAAGGTAGTCCGTTAAAACTAAGTCAACATGCATCAAATAAAATAAAAAAATAAAAATGACTAATAGAGTCGCTTGCACCCAAGTATGGCTTGGACGCACAGTTTATAACAAAGGAAACTAACTAAGTAAATAAATGCTGAAAATAAATAATATGATAGTAAATATAGCAAGGTATACTTGTCTGGTGGTTGGAAGGTGTTTTGACGACGTCCAGTAGATGAAATCGACAAGTGAGAAGAAGCTACAAGAGTGGAACCTCCACAAACATTCCCGGATACTGAAACAAGCATCAAAAACATTTTCGGTGTAAAAGATATATCTAGGAAACGCCTGTCCGAAAGTCCAATTTTGAAACAGTGACAAAATCATAATTTCGGGTCAAAACGATGTCTGCCGTTGGACCCGCTGTACACCGAAATGCATGCCAGAACCTACGATCTCTAAAGTCATCAAACTATATGTCTATGGATCCGGTTTTTCGAGACGAACTCAACGATATGTCCAATTTTGGATTCAGATGAGCCGTGCACAAAATCGCCCATTGAATCGGATCGTGGGGCCCGCAAAACGACGATCTGGTCAACGGTCTCAGAATCGGACCAAACTTGGCTCACAGGACCAAAAAAAATATTTTGAGTCCAATGGCGCAAGTTTCGTCACGATTTGACAAGTGTGCACAAAGTAATTGGAAAATTTAGAAAATGGCTGATACGGTATTCTTCGATGGATACGGGTCAAATTTGTCGCGCACACGCGGCCAATTCGAATTCCGTTAAAGCCCACACGTCCACAAAGTCGATACGCACCTTTCGATGCCTTCGATTTGCGATGGAGTCGTCCGGTTTGTCGGGACGGACCTCGTATCGGGAATTTTAGTATTTTAAAAACTGATTTTTTTTCCTGATTTTAAACTGATTTATCATGAAGTATATTCGAGAATAAATAAAACTAATTGAAGGGTTCTACTCTCGGTTATATAGTCTTTACATCAAAGAAATAATACCAAGATTCGGTTGACAGGTATGGGAGAAATCTGGCTTCAATGTTTGGTGTTTGGGGGCATGCTTTACTCTATTTCTAACTCAGAGATCGAAGGTTTTTTCGAGTTTTGAAACTCGATTTACCACCAACATAGCACGAATTTAAAATGATCTAATTGAAGAGACTCGGAGAAGTTTAGGTAGTGATCGAACCTGAAAAATTAGTTTGAAGATTGGTCGAACAAGGACGCCAGAAGCTCGCTGCGAAGGTGGGTTAGCGACCTGCTACTGCTGTTGCGGGTGTTGCAGCGCACAGCCACGGCTGTGGAAGCCGACCGGCGGTGCTTCAACGTGCGACACGATGGCGCAGGTAGTCGTAGGGTTGCCCAGGAAGTCGGGGACTTGGTAGAGTTGCTCTGGGCAGGTGTTGGGTTGATTTGGATGGAATAGCTTCGGGTTAACTATCGATATATATATATTCCCTAGATTTAATCGAATGCCCATCGATTCTAACTTGGTTTTGGATTAGGATTAGATCTAATTAGTAGAGAATATGTTTAAGATTATAATGGAAAAGATTTGGAAAGATTTGGTTAAGGATTTGATTGCTATCGATCAATCCAAATCCGGAGGATTTAAGAAAATGATTTCTCTTTTTGAACACAGAGGGCTCGGGCTTGCCTTCTATTCGGAGAAGGTGAACAGTGTATTTACTGTTCACCGAAGGCTTTCTCTCTCTTTTTTTCTTTTTTTCTTAAGAGAATATATATGTATATATATAAATATATCTTATATAAATATATCTTTAAGTAAACTTAAATATCTAAGTACTTACCAAAAATTCTAAAAAAAATTTAAGAAAATATAAAAAATCATAAACTTTATTTTAACCTATTTTACCTAGTGTAAAATATTTTACCCTTATACATGTACATATATTAAAAAAATATTTTCTAAGTGAATAATCAAATAACCAAAAATGATGATATTATTAATAACAACAACAATAATAATAATAGCAATAATAATAATCATAATAATAATGAAAATAATAACTATAATTATAGTAACAACAACAAACTAATAGGTCTATTCGGGTGAGTACATATATTACTACTATTATTATTTACAAACAACATTTAATTTAAATCCTTAAAACTAACTAACTAAATAAATAAATGAATGAATATTAAAACATGGAAAGATAACCATGATTTAATAAATTGTAAACTAAAAATCAATTTAGCGAGGTCTATAACTAATAGGCTAGTCATGGCACATGACTGCACTAGCCGTGCCATACTTTCTAATTAACCTATACCAAAAAAACACTTAGCCATGACTAAGACCATTAATATAAAGATTTTAAAAAAATTATAAAATTAAAATATTTTTATTTAAGCTAAATATAAAGAAAAAAATTCTTGAAAAATTGGGGGTTTACATTATGATAGGAGTTACTCAATCACATATTAGGAAAAAAAATCGATCTTTTGATTATCATGACAACTCTACTTGCATTTCGAAATAAATTGTCCTTCCTTGATTCTTGTGCCATATTGATCTCTTTGTTTGAATCTGTCTTCAGGATGATGAATACAACTACTTCGTGACCTGAGGGAGATGCGGTTTAGAAGGTTGCCCTATTGTTCCTGCCGTTCAGGAAGGGGGTGACAACAACACCTGGGGGTCTTCCTTCACTCAGTCAGATCTTCTTCCACCTCCACCTCCGCTACCGACCGATGCCACTCAAATGTTCGCGCTTCTCCAGCAGATGATGGAGGCACAGCGAGCACAGGCTAAGGCTTAGCAACGACAAGCGAATGTTCTGAGGCAGAGTATCGAGAGTGCGCAACAGTTAGTACTTGCAGCTGTTGAGAAGGTGGCTGCAGTTCAGACTCAGGGCGCTCCTTCCCAGCAGCAGGCGAGGCATGGCTCCGTGTTAGACTTCAAAAAGATGTACCCTCGGGAGTTCAAAGGAACATAGAGGATCTTTTATGCCGATGACTGCCTAGAGGATGTTGAGCGGAGCTTGGTACTAGCACAGATTTCGGAGGGACTGTGGGTGGCAGCAGCAGCGAGTCAATTATTTGATATCGCTCTGACTTGGTACCCGCACGGACCCTCGTGCGGCAATGAAAGACCTGACCTGGAAGAACTTCAAGAGGCTCTTCATGGAGAAATTCTTTCCTGATGTGGCTCTTAGTGCATTGGAGGGCCAGTTTACAGGACTGGTACAGGAGAACTCGTCGGTGGACGAGTATACGGCAGAGTTTTTTCGTCTGAGCCGGTTCGCCAAGGGCATGGTTCAGGATGAGGAGAAGAAGGCCCAAAAATTCAGGAGGGGCAAACCACAGCGTTAGATCTCGCACGTCTGGGCGTCGTACAACGACATTTGAGAAGATTCTGATGGACGCTCAGATTGCAAAGGAGGACTTGGGTCTCAGGCCCAAGAGGAGCAGCGATGTTATGGGTGCTGGTTCCAGTGCAGGACCGGCCAAGCATCCTCAGACTCAGCAGAGCTCCAGCGGGACCTGCTATTCAGTCACGAGGTCTACCAATTACGACCCAGCAGTAGCATTTTGCCCAGTACCAGAGGGGAGCACCCCAGGACAGAGCGTTTATACTGACAGTCGAGGAGACTGAGCCCATAGCAAACGTGGTAGCCGGTTCTGTTTTACTCGATTCATTTCCTGTATTAGCTTTGTTTGACTCTGGTGCTACACACAGTTTTGTATCTATCTCTTTTGCTCTTAGACACAATATTGCTGAACCTCTGGGTAGGACTTGCAAGATTATGACCGGGGAAGGCATTATCCCGGTCAATAATATTTGTAATGGACGGAGAGTTATATTGGAAGGCCAGGATTTGAGTGCATGTTTGCTCGTAATGCCACTTCCAAGCTACGATATGGTACTCGGTGTCGATTGGTTGAGCAGGCACCACGTTAGTATAGATTGTAGAGGAGGCAGAGTTTTGTTTAGACTGCTGGGGGAGCCAGAGTTTGAGTTCGCCAGGGGAGCAGCTGAGCCGAGAGATGATTTCTGTGGAGCTTTGTTAGCAGGACAGGAATTGCCACATCCATTGATAGCAGAATTCTTGGATGTTTTCCCTGATGAGTTGCCGAGAATGCTACCAGACAGGGATGTTGAGTTCTCTATAGACTTGGTGCCAGGCTCTGAGCCTATCTCGCAGCATGTCTATAGGATCAACAACAGCGAGTTGGCAGAGCTGAAGATGTAATCCCCATTCCCAAAATTTTAATATATTTTATTTTTATTTGAATTGCAATTTTTAGAATTTTATAAATATTTAATTAATTAATTATTATTGAAAGCCCTAGGTCACAGTTAACATTGGAGTACAAGATGACTAGAAATTGTGGCACGGATAGCGTTGTCGCGTGTCTCGACTAATGTGTTAGCCATGGTAGGGAAGACCGAGCCATAAGTGTGTACTAACTAGAAAAACCAGATAAAGTTGTGGCAACCTTCATAAGTATTAGTTTATAAATATTTAATATATAATTTATTTTATAAAGTTTTCCTGGATTATTTTAAACAATCATGTATGGTAATTTTTCCTCCTTCGTAGGACCTTAGCATATATATATATATATATATATATATATATATATATATATATATATATATATATATATATATATATATATATATATATATATTCTTTGGCCATATATATGTGGGATATGTGGTTGGGTAATAAAACCCCCTATAATTAATGAAATTGGGACCTCTCACCATTTTCCTTATATATGCTAAGAGCAAACCTTTGCTAAGCAATAATAATTAACCCATATAGGGTCGAGTCATGTCAGTCACCAATAACCGCAAGACCAACCCGGCCCAAACTCTCTTTACTTCCCTATATATATATTTATGTCAATATGGTGTTGTAGCACAACCCAGAAACCTAGCCATAATTTGATAACCTTCATCTCCTTCCTTAAAACCCACCCCAATTCCTTCTTCTACCCCTCCTCGCTCCGCCGTCTCCGCACCCTCGATGCCTTCATCTCCACCTGGCACCTCTGTAACCATGGCTTGCTCTATATCAGACCCATGGCCACTGGTGAGGTCGGCCCTGTATCTGACCTCTTTGCCTATCCCTCCGAGTCGACCATGATGTCGGCCAGGTACACCAAGTTACTGGCCTTCCTCGTCGTACAGTACATCTCCGAGAGGAGCGCCTTCGTCTCCCACGCTGTGATGCTTGTAGGGTTGTATAGGGACGAAGATGGAGGTGGCGGAGCTAGCCTGTAATGTGGAGATCTCGTTCGACGCCCGCCAAGCCTCTCACCACCATCTTCTTATCGGGTCACCAATTATCCAAAATCGACCATACGCTGTAGAAGCATGAAAATTTCAGCAAATGAAGCCTTATGCGCCCAAGCCGATGAGGACATATGCGCCCAAGTCATCCTGTGAAGCTCTATGCGCCCAAGTCGTCCTGTGAAGTTCTATGCGCCCAAGCCACCCTGTGAAGGAGGGCGCATAACCTGAAACAGTGCTATGCGCCCAAGCCTGACTCGGTCAAAGCCATGATCAAAATGTGCACCGAAGCGCACGACCACGTCAGTGTCCACGCGCAGTCGTGCACCGAAGCATGCAGCCACGTCAACACCACGACTGATCCACGATCTCGCAGCCTGCATACGCCTACACCCTATGCGCCCAAGGCAGGACTATGCGTCCACATAAAAACCAGTGTGTTTTCCTCATGTGGGTGCATAACATCATTCCAGCTCAGAAACTACTATAAAAAGGGGTCTCATCCCTCTTCCAAACACAGAACGGAGAGCATTTTCAAAGAGCCAAATTGCTGCACTTCTTGCCAGTAAGCCGAGAGTTAGCAATTTTCTTAGGTTTTCTTCCACTTTTGTAATCGGAGTGTCAACGGAGTAAAGGAGCAACTGCCGCTCGATCTCCGTCGTTCCATTCCCCAGAATTCTCTTTTGTACTCGGGGATCCTCAGCGCAGGATCTCTCAGGCGTGCTTAATTTGTGGTGCCTTGTGCCATTAAAATAAAGATAGTATTTCTTTTTCTTTTTGTGTGTGTCCATAAAAATGACGACTCTGCTGGGGACTACCTTTTCCTCTGACGAGAAGGTGACACAATCCAATACCGACAAAGTGGGGAGTACTAAGAAGATGCTGATCGTAAAGTTCGATCAGCAGGCGTTCGAAGAGATGCTCTCGAGGGACGGCTCTACTCCCTCAAAATTAGCGAAGCCAAACAAGCCTCGCAAGACTTGGCTTCCGAAGGCTCGCTGTACATATCCTGCTAGTGTCATAGCAGATATACAACTAGAGGACTCTGTCACATGGGCGTATGACTCTGCCACAGAAGCTCCACAAATGGCAAAGGCTCACACCGTTCTGGGCTCTACTAGTCCAGTGACTTCTTTCCTGTACAACCATAAATAGAGTGTTCGACGCTCGAGACTTGGCAAAGGAAAGCACTACAATGCCAAGAATCGAGGTGTTCGACACTCTGGGCAAACCCAGCAAGGCTCACAAATGAAGGAGGTGAAGCTGGAAGAAAACAGCGCTGCTCTACCAAGCATGCGCCCAATGCTATGCGCCCAAGGAGATGTTTGGGCACATAACTCCAGTCAGAAGGCCTCCGTCTTCAACAGATTGGGCATCCAGGATCATACGCCCAAGGCTATGCGCCCAGGCTCACTGGATCCATACTATGCGCCTACATCAAAGAGGCTCAGACATGCTGCCATGATGCATGCGCCCAAAGCCAGTCTCCAAGGCCTATGCGCCCACAGTAAAAAGACAGGCCCCAACGCGTATAGCATAGGACTGTCTTCAAGGACATCACAGAACCTAGGTATGGGGGTTGCCCCTGCACGTGAACTAAGTCTGGATACGCCAACTCTCCTTACGAACCAGCATGCAAAGCTCAGCGATGCATGCAATATGGGTTGTAAGGCAAAACTCCCTTCCGTTGACTTACGCGACATGATAAGTCATAAGCGTAAAGCGAGGAAGGACATAAAAATTCATAGTGCACATCCGTGCACCAATATTGTTATCAACTGTTGCTGTTCCAAAGTAACAAGATTGCCTCAGAGAAAGTCCGTGTTTCGACGACTGCATTTCTCTGACGATGAAAAGCCGCTGTGTGTCTCATCCAACATGGCTTCATGGGGTCCCCCTTACGGAAGCCCCAATCAAAGACGGTGGACCACAAACCCAACTTTCTATCTCAGTTCCGCGAGAAGAAGAAGACGAAGTCTACCAACGGATGGCCAGCAGGCTGTCACATCTGAAGGAGTCTATATGGGTACTCGGTCGAAGGCAAGATCCCGTATAGATGACGAAGACTCCCAAGCTGGGGGTAGTATTCCCTCAGAGTCTGAAGCGGATGACCTTCACACTGGGGGTAGCCTTCCAGAGGATGACGATCTCTCCGAGTATGATGGTGACTATCTACCTCCTCTACCTGAAGATGAGGGACTTGTCAACTCAGAGACAGACAGTGTCAGCACCAGTTATACTATTTTCTCTGTTCATTCTCGCATGTTATCTACATACATGGCGGATGGAGAAAGACCTGAAAAGCTAGTGATCAGACCAGCAAACAGCTAGAGGGTCTTGAAGTAGCATTCGCCAAGATCACTGATATGCTGACCAGTATCATGGCAGTCCAAGCTGCTGGGGCGGTTCCTCCACCTCAACAAAACGTCCCGGCTCACGCTAGTCCGGCTCATTGCAACAACCCGCCTTTACTACAAAAGAAGTATCATTCCGTTGTGCCTCCCCCAAATCTTGCAAATGCTGGGGGTGGTCCTTCGCCAACGACGCCTGACAACCGTTCAGCAGCCATTTCCCAATACCTGCTCAATCAACATGATGTAATTGATTCTCTGGTCCCCTGTCTCGACACCATATCACACAAAGACGAGCTTCAGAAGATGGGGATATCTCAACCTTATCCTTCTGAATGGGAGAATGCTACTTGCCCTCCTAACTACAAGCCGCTGACGTTGAATTCATTTGACGGGTTGACTTCTCCTCATCAATACATGACATACTTCAACACGCAGACTATGCACTTACCCAGGGACGATCCGTTCTTGTCGAAGATGTTTATTAACACCTTGTAGAGGGTAGCTTTCGAATGGTTCTGCAGTCTGCCTGACGGTTGTATCAATTCATTTAAAGACTTGGAGAGGTTGTTCCTCAACAGGTTTTACGAGAGTGGCATGCATGTTAGTATGTTCACCCTCATCGAGACCAAGCAAAGGAGGACTGAGTCTGTCATCACCTTCATCGAACGCTTCAGACGGCTAGTACTAGAGATGCCCTTCGACATACCAGACTCAGAACTTATGGATACTTGTCGATATAACTTCCTTCCTACGGTAAAGTTTTGTCTGGGTATACATAAGTATGATACATGGCCCGCTTTTATTGAGGCCGCTGATAAAAATGACGTTCCTAATCTTAAACTACTAGGGTTGAAAAGACCTAAATATGAAGACAAGGGCAAGCATCCTTAAACTATCCCTGTCCGTGGGAGTAAAGGGAAAGAAGTCCTGAAGGTCGACACATCCAAAGGAGCTTCCAATTCTCAGGGCACCTCCGACAAGCTTAAGAAGACCTTCTCCTTTGACGAAGACGATGTCATTACCATCTTTTACACACTGACGAAGGATAATAAACTAATATTGCCTCCACCACGACGTCCTGCAGAGGCGAACCAACTCAACGATCCCAAGTACTGTCTCTATCGTCAGTACGTGCATCATTCCACCAAGGACTGCATCATCCTGAAGAAGAAGATACAACAGCTTATCGACAGCCAAGTGATCAACCTCGAAGCTGAAGACAAGGTCGTATCTTCTAACATGATCTCTCTTCAGTTTGGTGACTTTCCTCCCACAGAAGTCCCAGACGGCGTGGTCCCGATCCCCAAGGCAATAATGGAAGTCGTCAACCTACCGCCAGCTCGCGACTCAACCTTGGTGCCACTCACAACTGAATGTTGTGAGATCATGTGGGTCCATCCGGACCTTGTGCAAGAAGTGATGCAGGGGGTGGTACCTCCCAAAGCAAAAAAGGGCAAGAAATATAAGCCATGCCATATGGTGTCTTCTCCCATCTACGAGGTTCTATCTGGCGAGACGTGATCGGAAAAGACTTATCTTCGGACGTACGATCCCGCACAAGAAGAAGCAGTACCTTCTCAAGCTCCTGCTGCCCCCACAAGCTCAGAAGCTGGCCCGTCTAAGCCTCCAACTACGGACAAAGCCAAGCAGAAGGAGACGCGGTTTGACAAATCTCTGAAGGTGCCAGCTCCCGAAGGCATGGACCGGCCCTACAACTTTGACATACTGGCACAGCTGGCCAATACACATGCAAGGTTGTCTCTGTTCGATCTATTGCGACTCTCCAAAGAAATGCGGAAGGCTTTAAGCGAGGCATTACTATATGCCGACTCTTATCTCGCTGAAGTCAAAGCCCCCGCTGAAGACCCTGTCTCCTGTCCCCACTGCCACAGTACTATGGAAGTGGCCCAACATCACCTTTTTACAGAAGGACGTGCTACTTAAAAACAATCGTCATGATAGACCCCTGTACTATACAGGGTATATCGGGACGATCAAGGTGGACCCCATGCACATCGATCCAGGATCCTTCCTCAGCATCATTCCTAGAAGTTTGCTTCAAATTTTGGAAATCCCTTTACACAAGCTATCTGCAACCAACACAACTATCATAGCTTTCAATGCTGGTCGAAGCTACCCGCTGGGCAAGATCCGTCTCAAGTGCCAGATCGATAATCTCCGAACGGAGGTTTCTTGTTATATGATCGATGCCAATGTATCCTACAACGTCTTGTTGGGGCATCCATGGATACACGAGAACATGATCGTTCCTTCCACACTGCACCAGTACTTCAAGTACGTCAACAGCGACGGTGTCGTAAAGACGGAGTTTGCCGATGTCGATCCTTTTAAGGGCATCAAAGCCTACTATAGAGATTCGGTACTTTACCAATCTCAGCCCTCCAAGGATGACAGCAACGAAGCTGACAATGAAGCTGAAGCAAATTCATCCTCCAATGATGGTCCCTTGATTATCCGAGTCAAAGGATGTACTACTCCAAAAAGTACTCCGAAGCCTCTCACAATATGGATGAAAAAGAAGAGCCCTGATAAGGTCAAACTATTGACCTCACTCTCCGTAAGAACCCTGACAAGGTTAAACCTCAGGAGGAACCTGCTGAAGTCCGTCCTCCCAATCCTGAAGAATTACCTTACGTGATGAACTTGGCTAAGACTGTGGCTCCTCTTCCAGATGATGATCCTCTCAATCAATATATCAATACTCATAATAATGTACCTTAAGCGGATGATGTTACCCTTAAGAAGAACTTGCGTATTTTCTTAGTAAAGGTTTATCTTTGAATTACTCTGATGTCTATCACTCTGTAAACCACTACATATATACGATATACGCTCTAGATCACGACATAGGACCACACCACTGCATGCCAGTCACGATGCCTCACCTGTGGGAAAAAGTTTATCCAGAAGATATCTACTACTTTATCGTTCCAGCCAGAAAGAAAGATAAAGAACTAATCATCTTCGGTCATATAATTAGCGAGAGAAAGTTCATTCCAGACTCTACTTCTCCCAAGTACAACACAGAAGTTGACTATGACTCTGGAAAAATACAACTTTTCTGGTATAGTTGGCAGGCCAAAAATATAATCCAGAACATGGGGTATGACATCAAAAGCGACCAGGGGCTAAATTACGGTCGGGGACGACGGTTGCCAATACGACACTTTGCTCCTCCCGGCAAACCCGAGAACTACTATCAACGAACCGGTATTGGTTTGGGTTATGTCACTCCTCCAACAACTCCCGAAAGATCAGATGATGAAGCAGATCGTTGTTCTCATTCTTCTGATTCCTTCCTCTGGGACTCAGACTCCAGCATTGGCGACATATTCAAAGCAACTTTGTCCGTCAACATGGTTTCCGTTGACCAAATTGCGAACGATGTCCAATCGATCGAGCTTGAACAATGGGCTCAAAAGATGGATACTAGGTAGGAGCTGCACTTCGAACAACGTGAACCACCTACCGAAGATGAAGTCATCCAAGTCAATTTAGGAGATGAATCATCTTTCAAACCAATCTTCATCTGCAAAAGTCTATCTGGCGATGAACGCCAATCTCTTATACAGCTTATAAGAGAATACATCGATGTCTTTGCATGGAGCTATAAAGACATGCCAGGCTTGGACCCTAAAGTCGCCATACACCGCCTGAATATTTCGTCTAAAGCTAAGCCAGTGAAGCAGCAACAACGACGATTCCGACCAGATGTCATGGAGGCCATCGAGAATGAAGTCAAGAAGCTCATTGCCAGTGGGTTCATTCACGAAGAACAACACCCTGACTGGGTTGCCAACATCGTTCCAGTCATGAAAAAGAATGGAAAAGTTCGAGTTATTACCGTAATTTAAACTCTGCATGCCCGAAGGACGAGTTCCCTCTACCGATCACCGACGTAATGATTGATAATACTTATAGCTTCGAGCGGATGTCCTTCATGGATGGGTTCTCAGGCTACAACCAGATCAAGATGTTCTCCGACGACGAGAAGCACACATCTTTTCGAACACCGTTAGGGGTATACTGCTATACGGTGATGTCCTTCAGATTGAAAAATGTAGGGGTAACATACCAACGATCCATGAACACAATTTTTTAAGATCATTTATGCAAAATAGTGGAGTGCTACGTAAATGATATCGCAGTTAAAAGTTGTCTCAAGGGTAACCACCTCCAAGACTTGAGAACGGTGTTCGAACTAATGCGTGCACACCAACTCAAGATGAATCCAACCAAGTCTTTTCTGGGAGTCTCCAGCAGTAAGTTCCTTGGTTTCGTCATCACTTCAAAGGGTATACATCTTGACCCGAAGTAAGTGAAGGCTATCCTCGATATGCATCCTCCAAGATACCTCAAAGAGCTACACGGACTACAAGGAAGGCTAGCCTACATCAGACGATTCATTTCGAACCTTTCTAGAAGGTGTCAACCATTCACTCAGCTTATGAAGAAAGACGTATCTTTCGTCTAGACTGAACAATGTCAACACGCATTCGACGACATCAAGGCATATCTCATAAGGCCCCCAGTATTGGTAGCTCCAATAATGGGGAAGCCTTTCTTACTATATGTCCGCGCTATGGACCATTCTCTTGGCGTCCTATTAGCTCAGAAGAATGAAGGCGGCCATGAACAGGCAATCTACTACCTCAGTCGTACAATGGTGGATACCGAACACAGATACACACCAGTGGAGAAGGAATGCCTTGTACTAGTATTTGCCATCCAGAAGACACGCCACTATGTGTCTGGGCAGACTATCCACATTATCTCTAAAGTCAACCCTCTCAAAATACTCATGACTAAATCGGGCTCTCTCAATTCCCGTCTAGCTACATGGGCAATGCTATTGACTCCATATGATATGCTCTTCGTTCCTCAGAAGGCAGTAAAGGCCAAGCATTAGTTGATTTCCTAGCAGCTTATCTGGTGCCAGAATCTTCCAAACCCTACACGAAATCCTCGATGAAGTAGTGGAGTCTAACACTGCAACTGAAGAAATTCATATTTGGCGAATGTTCTTCGACGGTGCATCAAGAACAGGACCAAAAGGAAATATTATGGCCGGAGTTGGCGTCGTGCTCGTGTCACCCGATCATCTGGTTATTTATCGTGTATATTCTCTCATGGAACCATGCACCAACAACGTGGCCGAATACAATACCCTATTAATCAGCCTACAACTGGCAAAACAATTGGGAGTTGACTATCTAGAAGCTTACGGCGATTCCAAGCTAATAGTTAGTCAGGTCCGAGGGGATTATGTCACGCCCAGTACCGGAATACTGAGACGGACTAGGCCAGCTACTCCATATGAGGTATATAAACGTCATGCGATGATCGTGGCTGTCAAGAGACAAGGGGGTGCATGCTACAATCAGGTCTCCTATGGTCCCACAGAGCATCTATGTCTCAATCAATCAAAATAAGAAGCAGTAAATAATGGTCATATAAGATAAAGCAGTAAGGCATCCCCGACGCTTCATCAAAATGATTCATGAGCCTAGTTTTTATAAAAAGATGAGCTAGTACCGAGAGTCAATAGTACATAACCGTAGTCAACTGCAGTCTGATTTAATTACAATTATGTAAAAGGAAACTAATGTCCAGAACTGTCGGCTAAATAGGTGCCCGTGGCTAAACGCCAAGTACAAAATAGAAGATATCAGAGCAGTGAAAAAGAAACCCACTCATGGTCCCTGGCGCCCATACTCCTGGTGTGCACCATTGTTTGGGTAGAAGGCTGGATCCTCTGGAGCTGCTACGAGATTTGGCCAAACAAAACCAGCGGGGTCAGGTCCCGAATAGCAAGTACCACAAGGGAGCACAAAAGAGTGAGATAAAACCCAAGCATAATAATAAGACCTGATTCACAAGTTATAGGCTTATACCTGTTTTTCATAAAGAAATTCTCTTTATTTGTTGTATTTCTGGGAAAATTACAACTGTAGGAATCCGATCTAGAAGACGATCGCTTTATCCCTTTGACTATGCGAAGAAGAAAAGCTCTCAAAATTTTGACAGTAGATATCAATGTATCTGTACAATGAATGAGAAAAAGAACTCTATTTATAGAGTCAAAAATAATAACTGAAAAGATAACTGTCTTCACAGCCTGTGCTTAGTTGAAAATCACGCAGGATTTAACATACGCAATGCTGTGAGCAGTTACTGGACGTGGCCTGTAACTGTTGGACACATGGCAATCATGCATGAGTCGTGTGCAAGTTACAGGACACGCAGGCGAGAGATCAGTGGCATGGCTGCCACGTACTCCAATTTGATGAAATCCACGCAGACTTGTTGAAGACGAAATCCACGTGAACTCGGTGTAGAAAGCTTCAAAATCCACGCAAACTTGGGGCAGGAAGCTTCAGGATCCACGCAGACTTCGAGGCAAAGAACTCAAAAATCCACACAAACTTGAGGAAGAAAACTTCAGAATCCACGCAAACTTGAGATGAAGATCACAAATACACGCAGACTTGAGATAGAACTGCCAGCTGTCTTGATTCGGCGTGTCTCAACTGACACAAAATCTCTGACAGTGATTGCTTTGTCAGTCGCATTAAATGACAAGAAACCCTTTTGGTACGCCAACTTGACGAAGGCTGAGTCTTGCTGAAGAAGATTTCGAAAATCACGCAATAGACGGCGATGATCTCTCGAAGTCTGTGCATACGTGGCATACGAAGAGACATTCTTCGACTGTTGTGCTGTCAGTCATAATTACTCTCTTACAAATGATGAGTTGTCTCCCCAGCGTGATTTGTTTATATTGTCTGGATCAACTGAGCGTGACTTTTGACTCTGTCTTGATCAACTCAGCGTGACTTTCATTTTTGAGGCCTACAAAACCTCCTTCAAAGTTTTCGAAAAATGATAAATTATTTCGAAATACTTTGAAAACAGAGATGATAAAATGGATTTAGTCACGCTGAGATGACTCCAAAATTTTTCGGAAGTCGAAAAGACTTCAAAGTTCTTTGAAAATATCCAAATGAACTTATTAAATGTCATAATGACTCTTCGTTCTCCGAGACTGATTGTATCCAATTTATGGTGGAATATGAACCGCCGGCGAGCTCTGTTATATAAACAGGGAGAAGATTCATTTTTAATCTTCATCTTACGTCAATATGACACCAAAGGAAGAAGCTGAGGAAGAAGCACGCAAGTTGGGCTTTTGTTCCCATGGTGACCCCACTTTTGGGGGTAAAGAGCCAGAGCCCCTTGTCTTCGAGCTCAAAGATGATCCCTTGCAACTAGCCAAGAATTTCTTGAGCTATTTTGGCTTGGATGGCTCGTCCTCTTCTGATGGGCGCAGCTTCATAGAGCAGCGTGAAATGTTTAAAGCTCTGTTGCACTGTCTGGGAGTTAGGAGCGTAGAAGAACTAGGCACCAAGCTCAGTCGCTCTGGAAAATAGAGCGTGACTTTTATGCTTTTGTTGTACTCTTTTTGTCTTGTCTTTTGTAAGGCCATCAGTGCCTGTCTTGAAGAATATAGTACACCTTTTGCATTGAACAGCGTGCATTAATGAAGAATGTTAATTAGCACTCTTTGACTGTTTCCAATGTTGCGCTGTCTTCCAAAGCACACGTGTCATTCATTCCATGGTTTACGAGCACTATTTACGCGGATCTTTTCCAAGAATAGACTTGTACTTTGTCCTTTAAATAGGCAGCTGAGTTTCAAAGATACTCATCTCTCATTCTTCTTCTTCTTCTCTGAGAACGAAATTTTTGAGAGATTTCATTCCCAAAACAGGAAAGCAATGCCTTCTAATGTTCGATTTCTGCATACTGTATCAAACATGAATTTGCCAATCCTTAGCACCAAACTTGAAGGTAAGTCCAGTATAGTATGCTTACTATTTTTGCTGTTGAAGATAGGCTTTCTGTTTCTGATTGAACAATACACGCTTGACCAGTCAGTGCGTGTCAAATGACATTTCTGTTGATTAATTCTCTTTTTCCTTGCTGTTTTTTGCAGAAGCTCGGCTAAAGATTTTCTTCAGAACTGGCATTGGTGATGTGGATGCTGTGGAGAATATCCTGCTGACACCAACATCAGGGAGCTCATACGCTTTTGACACGTACATCAGACAACTCAGAACTCTTCGTGGGATAGAAGGGTCTTTCTTAGATGGTAGGAAGAGCCTTTATACACGAAAGTTGGATGGTGGAGTCAACTCTACCCCGAGAAATCTGGTAGTAGAGTTCCTTTCACGGAAGAACTAGGAATTGTATCCCAAGGTTTGGATACATTCCTGTCTTCCTTGAGAGGTTACCCCCAATCCACCAATTGTATTGGCAGCACCACGACTTCGGGCTGCCATACTCTGTGGTTCTCCTCTCGTCTGAGAGAGAAGACCCGAGTTTGATTCCTGCTGATCTGGTCATGACTGGGACCCAGACAGTCAGGAATTGCCACCAACAACGAACCTGACGGAGAAGGTCCGACGGAGAAGATCCAAAGAAGAAGATAGATCTCTATTAGGTTATTGTTGTGGTGTAGAATGAAATCCAAGATTTGTAATAGATTTCCATTATGATTTGTAAGAAATTCTAAGAAAATATAATAGACTTTTTTGTGGTGAAATGAGAATGGAAATGATAATTCTTCTATGCTCAATGATTTGTATTTGTGGATGAATTGTGGACATGATAGATAATAAAATCATCTTTTCTGTTTTAGAGTATATGATATTATCAGAGGTATTATGGACGTGATAATATATAGGAACTCAAAAGAAAATAGATTGATTTCTATGCAGAGGTCAAAACATGACAAATGAGTAAGCAGATTCAGAATTGATTCAGAGGTTATGAAAACATGATCAATAACGAATCCCCACTTAATAAATTGATAGAAGATTATGAACGGATGAACCGTTAGGAAATGATAAACAGATGAACTGTCGAGTGGATGTAATAAATGAACGGATGAACCGTCAAGTATTAATGAATATGTGAAACGTCGGATGAATGAGGAACTTTTGTCTATAAATATAGCAGAAATCTGGCGAGAACGAATACTTCTACTCCTCAACATAAAAATGTCATCTGGAGAAGCATCCAAGAAGACTGAGATGGCCTCAAAGGTTCAGAAAGGCACTGAAGAACGCCCTGCTGGTCCAGCCAAAACGAAGAAGACGGAAGCAAGCAAAGGTTCGTCTGCACCCAAGTCACCAAGGGACATTCTGGATTTTCTGCTCGAACCAGGAAGGACTGAAGAAGAGGAAGCCATGAGGATGGCCGCTTGCAAATTCCTCGTGGGTTCTAATAAGGAGGTTCTCGGCTCTTTTGCTGATCACGTCTTTGAGAAGGACGGTAGTGGCCCACGTCCAAATGTAGAGAAGGATGATAGTGATCTTCCTTAATATCATGTATCATCATTCATGATTAAAAATAAAATAAAAATTTTATTTCTAAACATGAAACTGTCTGATGATTACAAGCATTTATACATAGTACTTTTTTAAGGAATTTGCCATTAATAGGCATCAAAACTTTTCGACCATCCAATTCTGAGAGTTGATAAGCTCCATTTGAGAAAACTTTGCTCACAAGAAAGGGACCTTCCCACTTTGCGTCAAATTTACCCTTACTCATATGAGTCATAGTCATGGGACGTCTGACTGTTAGAACAAATTCTCCTTTTTGATATGATCGAACTCTGACTTTTTTATTAAAAGCTCTTGAAATTCTAGCTTGATAGAATTCAATATTCTGTTGAGCAGATAATCACTTTTCATCCAGAGCTTCTAATTCCTGAAGTCGAAGACGATCGTTATTTTCAGCAGTGAGTTCATTAGCGATTACTATCCTTAAAGAAGGAATTTGAATCTCTAATGGAAGATTAGCTTTGCAACTATACACCAGAGAGAAAGGTGTACATTTGATAGCATTACGAACTGTAGTGCGATAAGCCCACAAACATTCCCCGAGCTTGTCACTCCAATTATGTTTGTTAATGGAGACAAACTTCTTTAGGAGTTTGATGATAGTCTTGTTGAAAGCTTCTGCCAATCCGTTAGCTACTGGATTATATGCGGTAGAAGTCACATTATTGATCCGATGATCGTCACAGAATCGAGTAAATTTCTGGCTGACGAACTGTGGTCCGTTATCATGAACAATGCGTCGAGGAACACCAAATCTATAGATGACGTGGTGCTTAATAAAGCTGATGACATTAGATGTCTTAACTTCAGATAAAGGAATGGCTTCGGCCCATTTGGAGAAGTAATCGATTATTGCGAGAATGAACCGATGACCTTTAGATGACGGTGGATTGATCGGGCCGACAATGTCCATGCTCCAAGCTTCGAAGGGCCATGATGCTGCCGTCGGATGTAGAAATTCCGAGGGTTGATGAATAAAATCCGCATGAATTTGACAAGCTTTACACTTCTTTGCATATTCGATGGTATCAGATACCATGGTGGGCCAATAATAACCCATACGTCGAATACGGTCTTGAAGTTTTGGTCCTGGCTGATGTGCTCCACAAATTCCATCATGTGCTTCGCGAATGATTTGTTGAGCTTCGTCGCCGGCAACACATCGAAGGAGTAAATCATCATAAGCTCGACGATATAAGGTCTTTGTTGTATGATTGTAGTAGAATCTGAGTGATCGTCGTCTGATAGATGCTGCCTCACTCGGATCATCCGGAAGAATATCATATAATATGAGATCTAAGAAAGGAAGTCTCCAATCTTTATCCGTATTCTGATTCTCAGTCGAGTTACTGAAGATGAATTCCATGCTGGAATCAGATGAAGATGACATCGATTTACGATTGAATCCAAATCCTCTTGTTGTGTTGACGTCATGAGATGTTGATTCTTCAATGTCAACTGGAAGTCCTAGAGTCAAGTTATTTTCAAGATGAAATAATTCTCGATTACGAACAACAATTATTTGTTGCCGTCTGATTGGAATAGCCAGCACCGCTGCAAGATTAGCAAGGGCATCAGCTTCTGTGTTACATGTTCGCCTAACATGTTCAATGAAGAATTCTTCAAACGAAGAAGCCATAGATATAGCTATTTTATGATAAGGAACCAGATCTTGATGGCGAACTTCATAAGTACCCCTGATCTGATTGACAATGAGTTTAGAGTCTCCATACGCCTCCAAATGTTGAATATTCAGATGTTTAGCAAGTTGAAGACCAATAAGTAATGCGTTGTACTCAGCTACATTGTTTGAACACGGCTGACCTTCTGGCGATACAAGAACAATTCCAACTCCAGCGACAATATCGCCATTAGGACCAATTCTTGATGCTCCATCAAAGAATAGACGCCAAGTAGGATCTTCTTCAGCAATTTGATTTGAATCTAGGACTTCATCTGGGATTTCATCATAGAGTTTTAAATTTTCTGGAATTGAGTGAGCAGCCAGAAAATCAGCTAAAGCTTGTCCTTTGACTGATTTCTGAGGAATATAGTGCATGTCATACTGAGCAAGTAGGATTCCCCAGTTAGCCAATCGAGAATTCAAAACACTGGATTTCTTCATCATGATCCGTATAGGATTGATCCTGGAAATGACATGAATAGTCTGGCCAATGATATAATGACGTGTCTTTTGGACAGCAAACATCAAGGCTAGACATTCTTTTTCAACCGGTGAATATCGAGGTTCAGCTCCAGTCATAGTACGGCTGAGATAATAAATGGCTTGTTCATGGCCATTTTGATTCTTTTGAGCGAGTAATGCACCCAATGAATGACTCATTATATAGAGGAGGAACGGTATTCCTGAGACGGGAGGTACCAATACTGGAGGGCTCATCAGATATTGTTTTATATTATCGAATGCTTTCTGACATTCATCATTCCAGACAAAAGAGACACCTTTCTTCATAAGTTTGTTGAATGGTCTGCAGCGTCCTGATAAATTAGAGATGAATCTCCTGATATAAGCGATTCTTCCTTGAAATCCTCGTAGCTCTTTTAAGGTGCGTGGAGGACGCATCTCTTGGATGGCTTTGATCATCTCGGGATCCACGTGTATACCTTTAGAGGTAATGACGAAGCCGAGAAATTTACCACTAGAGACGCCTAAGAAGGACTTAGTAGGGTTCATCTTTAATTGATGCTTACGCATTAGATCAAATATAGCCTTCAAATCTTGGATATGATCCTCCTTTTGTCGACTTTTGACTGCAATATCATCAACATAGTATTCGACTGTTTTCCGCAAATGTTCATGGAATATAGTGCTCATAGCTCGTTGATAAGTTGCTCCTGCATTCTTGAGACCGAATGGCATAACTGTATAACAGTATGTACTAATCGACATTCTGAAAGAAGTGTGCTTCTCGTCCTCTGGAAACATTTTGATCTGATTGTACCCAGAATACCCGTCCATGAATGACATTCGTTCAAATCCACAGGTATTATCAACCATGACATCAGTGATTGGTAGAGGGAATTCATCTTTAGGACATGCCGCATTGAGATCGCGGAAGTCTATGCATACTCTGATCTTGCCAGTCTTTTTAAGAACAGGAACAATATTAGCCATCCAATCAGGATATTGTTCCTCTCTAATAAACCCAGAGGTAATGAGTTTATTGACTTTAGCTTCAATTGCATCCATGATGTCTGGACGAAATCGTCGCTGTTGTTGTTTGACCGGTTTAGTATTCGGCAAGATATTGAGCTTGTGGGTTACAATTTGAGGATCAAGCCCTGGCATATCTTCATAACTCCAAGCAAAGACATCGATGTAATCACGAATGAGTTTGATCATGTATTTCTTATCAGTTTCTGAAAGACTTTCACTGATGAATATTGGTTTGGGAGATCCCTCTTCACCAACATCTATTTGAACAAGTTTATCTTCAGTCGGAGGTTCTTTTTGCTCGAAACGAAACTCCCATTGATTATCTAATCTTTGGGCCCACTGTTCTGATTCAGGTGAGATTTCAAACTCTTCTTCGTCTTCATCACTTTCTTCAGAATGGTCAATGGAAACCATGTTGGAAGACAAAATGTTGCAGTAGAGGTCCCCGATACTCGTATCGGAATCCCAAGAAGTGGTACTAGAAGAATCAGATCTTTTATCTTCGTCAGACTCGGGATCTTCATGGATAATATTGATGAAAGGAGTAGGAGCAGTATAACCCAATCCGCATTTCGTCCTTCCATATTTCAAAGGAGGAATCCGGACAGGTATTTTTCTTCCTTTTCCATCATTGAGGCCAGTCCTGAAGTCATAGCCCATATTTTTGATGATGTCTCTAGATTGCTGACTATAACGACGTAGTTGTAATCTTCCAGTATCATCATTTTTGTCATCATCTTCAAGATCAGAAGGATTTTGAGGTCCTTTGTAGAAGAATATTGGAATGTCTCCTGGCTTTCTGCTTGGAACTAGAAAGTATGAAGATTGTACAGGTTCTAGAGATACATCTGTATGAACAGTCTGTACAACTCCTATGGTTATTGTGTTCAAGTCATCTAACAGATGTAAATAACTATGAACATAATTACACACATCAACGTACTGCAAAGGTGGAGGCTTTTCATTTAAATGTAAAAGCAGCAATATTTACATTGGGAGAAGGCTGAGCCTTAGAGATTTTAGCCAAGTCAATGACTAAAGGGGGAGAAGAAGAACGAGAAGAAGCGTTATTTCGATTAAGATCGATAACAAATGGCTCAGAAGAGGTGAGCTCCCTTGAAGTTTGAGATGGAAGAATAATCCGCCCTCCAACTAGAATTAGCAGAGCATCTTGTGAAGATACAGGAACTGTAGTACGCCCACTGACAGGAATGATCAGTGTATTTTGAGTTGATGACTGAGGTAATGGAGAGATCCGTCCACTCACTGGGATGATGAAAGAATCTTCTCCAGAGGGTTTAAGAGATTGTTGCTGAGTAGTTCGACTTTTAACAGGGATTATTAAAGTCTCACTTTGTGTATCTTCTTTATCCATAGCTTGTATGATCCTTGTATACTTTTCTTTGTACATTCGAGAATCATTGAAATAAGCTTCAACCCCATAGAAGGGATTTATATCAGCAACTTCTTTTTGTACTCTTCCATTGCTATCAATGTATTTAAAACATTGATGAAGAGTAGAAGGCACCACATTATTTTCATGAAGAAAGGGCCTCCCCAGAAGAAGATTATAGGATCCCGCGATCTCGATCACATAGAAAGTGACTTTAGATCTGAAATCGCCTATCTGAAGCTTCAGATGAATCTTTCCCAAAGGCTCGCTTCGGCTTTGATTGAATCCCAAGATAGTAGTAACCGTCTTGGAGAGCTTGTGAAGAGGGATTTTTAGTTCATCCAACAGACTCTTCGGCATTATGCTTATAGCAGACCCTGGATCAATGAGGATACGATCTATCTTCATTGTGTCGATATAACCGGTGTAGTAGAGAGGCCGATCATGTCGATTATCCTCCAATAGCATGTCGTCTTGTGTGAAGGTGATATTTGGGATAATCTCCAGTACACTGTTGCAATGTAAGCAAGCGGCAGGTTCTGCATCTGGCTTCTTCAATTGTGTAAGACAAGAGTCAGCTTGTAGAAGTGCTTCACTTAACGTCTTCCGAGTCTCTTTGGAAAGACGTAAAAGTTCAAAGAGGGACATTCTAGCTGGAGTATTAGCAAACTGAGCTAAAATGTCGAAATTATAAGGCTTCTGAAGTCCAAGAGGAGAGGACTTCTTGATTGGCTTATCAAACCGAGCCTGTTGTTTGCCTTTCTCCAAAGCTGTAGACTTGGGAAGAACAGGTTCAGTGGATGATTCTTCTTCAGGAAGAACATTAGAAGCATTTTTATCAGCTGGAGAGATGTCAAGAGGATCCTCAGGACTTTTAGAATAATCCTTTAGGTAAGGTTTCCCCGTTCGAGTAGCACTAACAAGTGCTTCTTCTTTGTCTTTTGGCTCTGTGTCAGAGGTAGACCCAAGAGAAGTCATATGACTTGATCTTTCCAGCCTTCTTGGACTTTCGAGAAGAAATCTTTTGAGGAGAAGGCGATTCGAAATCTGCCACTAGATCAGGATGGATCCACATGATTTTTCCAGTCTCCAAAGTGATTGGTGCTAATCCTTCAGACTGTGGAAGAGGAATATTTACTATTTCAAGAGTCGCCTTGGGAATAGGAACAATCCCACCTTCAAGGAGTTGAGAAGGGAAATCTCTGAATTGCATAGAGACGACATTAGAAGTGA
Source organism: Iris pallida (assembly GCA_029216955.1). Classification (NCBI taxonomy): domain Eukaryota; kingdom Viridiplantae; phylum Streptophyta; class Magnoliopsida; order Asparagales; family Iridaceae; genus Iris; species Iris pallida. The sequence continues at coordinate 16,308,158 of JANAVB010040817.1, read as the reverse complement.
CAGTCTTCTCTTTTGGAGTAAGAGAGATAGCTCCAGATTTAATCATTTCTTGGATCTTTCTTTTCAGTACATAACATGTACGAATTGTATGACCCAGCATTCTGTGATATGGGCAGTATTTGGGATGATCTGTCTTACCAGCTTCATCAGGTTTCTTGATCTCAGGTAATTGTATCTTATTACCTTTCAGCAGACATTCAAAGATACCAAGGACATCGTCGTCATCGAAAGAATATTCTTCTTTGGGGCGAGGTGTTCTTGATTGTTGAATTATAGAAGAAGTTTGAACAGTTGATGTATCTTTGCTCTGAAGATTAACTTCAAGAGTTTCTTTTCCCTTGCGAGCATTGTTTTTATTGTTAGCTCCTTGTCCTGTTTCTTTAGGAGTCATCTGCACTCCTAAACCTTTGAAGGTTTCAGCACTGATTTCTGCAGCTTTGGCACTGACTATGAAGGAAGGCCAATCTTGAAATTGAGTAGACCCTGTCCACATACTGATGATTGGCAACAAGTTTGATTTGCACGTGTCAATGGTGACAGCATCAGGAGTTCCAAGAGGCATCTTCAGAGCTTCTCTTCGAAACCGTTCAATGTATTCCTCTGTAGATTCATTATTTTTCTGCTTGATTCTAATAAGAGCAGACATAGTCATGTCATTCAGCCCTTCATAGAACCTTTCAAGAAACATCTGTTTGAAACCAGCAAATGAGGTAATGCTCCCATCTGGGAGACTCCTATACCATTCATAAGCCGTTCCCTTGAGACATCCAATAAATACCCGAGTAAGGAGGGCATCACTTGGTTGCAGTTGATCAGTCATCACTTCAAAGTGATTGATAAACTGACTTGGAGAAGTGGTTCCATCACAGAATGAGATAGTAGGAGGCTTGTATTTAGGAGGATATGATACTTGCTTCCATTCTATCGGATAAGGCTGCTTGATGTCTAACCTTTGTAAACCATCCTTTTGTTTGAATGCCTCGAATTGAGTTTTGAGATTCTTCAATTCTTCAGAGACAACTCCCGAAGATTGTGGAGTTGTGGCTTATAGAGAATAGTTGGGAGGAGGAACAGCATTGTAAGCACTACCCCCAGCTCCAGAGAGACTAGGATTTAGTTGAGCTGGTCCAGGAGTATTGGATTGTACTGCTGGAGGAACTTGTACTGGACTTATATCAGTATCAACTGGTATGGCATCTGGTACAGTCTGTCGATTTTGCAACTGAGCTGTCATGAGTTCATACATCGACTTCATTGTGTCAGTCATAGACTTCATTTGCTGTTCCAAAGAAGCAATTCTTTGATCTTGAGGAGTCAAGGAAGAAGAAGGTTCATCAGTATTCCCATCAACCATGTAAGTCGTGACTGTATGAGGGATTATTGATGAACTAGTGGATGTTGTATGTTCTGAATCATTGCTTCGTGCATCAAAGTCAACTATAGGAGAATTACCCCCAGTAGGAAGAGGTGGGAAGTTAAATTCTCCAAGGAATTCAGAATCAATTTCAGGGATCAAATTTCTTTGACTAGAAGCCAGGACTCTTATTCTGGTGTTTCTATATACTCCATCTGGACTATCAACTCTACCCCCGGTATCCCGAGAAGTCATGTTGACAGAGGCAAACAAAGGCTCATCTTCATCAGGTATAGGTTCATACTGAATCCTATTGAAGACAGACTGTCGTTTAGTTTGACATCTGCATTGCATTGTGATTCTTGGCTGGAAGTCACATTCATTATCACCATGGTCTTGAACCGTTGATTGACATCTGCAGTAAATTATGACTCTTGGATAGAAGTCACATTCAGCATGTTCTTTTAACATAGAATTACTCCTTCTCTTCTGTTGAAGATATTCTCGTAAATCTGTTTGTGAAGATTGAGGAGTATATTTCCTGTTCTTGGGTCTTAATGGCTCTTGATTATATAAAGAGTGATTAATGTAAGCCACATAGTTTCTTGTATACTCTGCATCTGGATCTTTTATCTTCATATCCAATTGGTATGGTTTCTTAACACCAGAAGTGCTGAGTTTTGTTCTTAAATCAGTGGAAGGTAACACATTGGTTTTGGAAACATAGAGTTTTCCTTCCATTTATCTGGATATTTGCAGAGAAGGAAGAGTTGAACCACTCCTTTGATTAGGAGTTGGTAACAGACCCTCTTTAATGGACAGATTCTGTGTCCAATTTGAAGAAGTCATAGGAGAAGATATTAAGGAATATTTCTTCTTAGACTCATTCAGATTTTGAGACATAGAATGTCCAGAAGGAAGAGTAGTCAAAAGACCATCTCCTTTTCTTTGACTAACAAAAGTATCAGTCAAAGCTGTTCCTGAAGTAAAAACTACAGGAGCAGAAGAAACAACTAAAGAGTTATTCCTTTTCGAAGGGACTTTGTATGGAAGACCACCCCAGTTCTAGTAGAACTCGGTAAAGAAAAAGAGATAACTAAGGAGTTATTCTTCTCTGATGAAATACACGCTGAAACAGATTTGGCTAAAGAATCAGTACTGTTAGCGTGACTTTTGATTTTAGAATTACACGCTAGAACAGATTTGGCTAAGGAACCAGTACTGTCAGCGTGACTTTTGAATGTGGGATTACACACTGGAATAGATTTGGCTAAGGAGCCAGTACTATCAGCGTGACTTTTAGAGTTGAATTTGCACGCTGGAACAGATTTGGCTAAGGAGCCAGTACTGTCAGCATGACTTTTAGAGTTGAATTTGTACGCTGGAACAGATTTGGCTAAGAAGCCAGTACTGTCAGCGTGACTTTCAACTTTGGAGATACACACTGGAACAGATTTGGCTAAGGAGCCAGTACTGTTAGCGTGATCTTTGATTGCTGTCATCTTTGAGTGCACAAGAGTGTGCGTGCTTGCAGTAGAGCTCTTGCCAGTATTAGGAGCAGACACTGTGGCAGAGACTTCACCATTGACTGCCAACTGATTCTTAGGGACATAGACAGAGTGTCCCTTCGACTTGGCAGTGATGATGGAGGCTGGAGTGGGCTTGCCACCCTTAGCCCACTGCATTTCTTCATAGGCGAGTTGATCGAATTTGATCGTCATCACCTTCTTCGTCGAGCCGATTGACGAAGTGTCGCATTGAGTTGTTGCCATCTCAGAAGAGGAGATGGTTTTCCCCAGCAGAGTCGCCAATTTATTTTCCATAAAGAAATTTTCTTTATTTGTTGTGTTTCTGGGAAAATTACAACTGTAGGAATCCGATCTAGAAGACGATCGCTTTATCCCTTGGACTATGCGAAGAAGAAAAGCTCTCAAAATTTTGACAGTAGATATCAATGTATCTGTACAATGAATGAGAAAAAGAACTCTATTTATAGAGTCAAAAATAATAACTGAAAAGATAACTGTCTTCACAGCATGTGCTTAGTTGAAAATCACGCAGGATTTAATATACGCAAGGCTGTGAGCAGTTACTGGACGTGGCCTATAACTGTTGGACACATGGCAATCATGCATGAGTCGTATGCAAGTTACAGGACACGCAGGCGAGAGATCAGTGGCATGGCTGCCACGTACTCCAATTTGATGAAATCCACGCAGAACTGTTGAAGACGAAATCCATGTGAACTCGGTGTAGAAAGCTTCAAAATCTACGCAAACTTGGGGCAGGAAGCTTCAGGATCCACGCAGACTTCGAGGCAAAGAACTCAAAAATCCACGCAAACTTGAGGAAGAAAACTTCAGAATCCACGCAAACTTGAGATGAAGATCACAAATACACGCAGACTTGAGATAGAACTGCCAGCTGTCTTGATTCGGCGTGTCTCGACTGACACAAAATCTCTGACAGTGATTGCTTTGTCAGTCGCATTAAATGACAAGAAACCCTTTTGGTACGCCAACTTGACGAAGGCTGAGTCTTGCTGAAGAAGATTTCAAAAATCACGCAATAGACGGCGATGATCTCTCGAAGTCTGTACATACGTGGCATACGAAGAGACATTCTTCGACTGTTGTGTTGTCAGTCATAATTACTCTCTGACAAATGATGAGCTGTCTCCCCAGCGTGATTTATTTATATTGTCTGGATCAACTGAGCGTGACTTTTGACTCTGTCTTGATCAACTCAGCGTGACTTTCATTTTTGAGGCCTACAATACCATATCATCGAGACAATACGACACCCTTACAACCAAACAAGGACAATCGGTGCCAATATCATGCCGAGATAAGATATATCCTATAACCATGGGCAGGTGAAGGGCTTCTGATTCGCGACTTCGGTCCATAGCCTATCGCAGCACAATAGCCCAACCCAACAACCAAACAAGGACATGGATTGGACCATGCACCACGATAGGCCATGTTCCTCAATTGCTAACAAAAGATAACATATCACAAACAAGTTGACTTACAAGCGGCCAATCAAATACTACGGCTTTCTACGATTTGCCTGGGTTATCCCAGTAATACATATATAGGAATCCTCAGATCGTGTCAACCCAGCAGGGCTAGCCAAACCATATAATATACATATACACATAGCACTTTGATTATGCACCGGTCCCCCGTAAGGCCACCGTGCTAAAACATATAACACATAGCACGTAGGAGTCGGATATAGTCATCCACTATAGACGGATGAAACTGTATCCCTGGCGGCCAACCCGACACGTCAGGACAGGACCTGGGGTGGCCAGTATGGCACGATCTTAGGATTCTTCCCACCCAATGCATCTACCAATTTGAGTTTCTTAGATTAACCCTATCTTGATATGGAATTACATGTCGTGGTCACATAGTCATCCTCCTATATGTCATACCATAGTACGCGTACCCTAAGTATGAATCCACATCGGCCCGATCTAGATCCATGCTTAGTGTAATGCTTCAAACAACAATCAACATACCACGACACTATTACTGACCAATTACCATGACTGTACTGGAACGTACACATGTATTGACTTATAACACGAACGATCACTTGGCATATAGAGTCACACCTCAGTGCACTCATTAAATGGTACCGCAGTGCATACTAATATTGTATCTCAATACACACTTAGAACATGTACCAGCACGTATACAGGTAATCAGGTCAGGAACATAGTCAAGTCAGGAAGTCACTCGGACCCCTCGTGACATAAAAGTTACATGTGAATTCAGGTTAAAGTGAGACATGAAGATCCTTGAAGCCAATACAAAGATCTACAACTTTTATGTTGGAAGTTGGAAGAAATTCTGGCCACAAATCAATCAAATAGGGCATAAAACAGCCAAAATAGGCACTATACGGCACTATTCAAGCCATGCGGCACTATTCATCCTGCGGTACTATTTATCTCATGCGGCACTATGCAAGCCTGCGGTACTATTCATCTTATGCGGCTGTGGCACTATTCATTCCATGCGACTGCGGCACTATTCATCTTATGCCGCTGCGGTACTATTCATCTCATGCGGCTGCGGTACTATTCATTCCATGCGGCTACGGCACTATTCATTCCTGCGGCACTATTCATCTCATGCGGCTGCGGTACTATTCATCTCATGCGACTGCGATACTATTCATTCCATGCGGCTGTGGCACTATTCATTCGATGCGGCTGCGACACTATTCATTCCTACGGCTGCGGTACTATTCATACGGCACTATTCATCTCATACGACTGCGGCACTATTCATCTCATGCGGCTGCGGTACTATTCATGCGGCACTATTCATCGTCCCTGCCAAAACCAGGGCAGATGACATAGAAATGTCCAAATATTGTTTTGGCCATAACTTCCTCAAAACAAGTCAAAATCTAACTTTTCAAAGGTCAAAATTATGTAGAATCAAATTTTCTACAACCTAGGACCATTAGTTTTCGAAAATAACCAAGTTTGATAGATCAAAACCATGAAAACTCATATAACCCTAGTTTTAGAAAGTTAGATCTACACAAAACTAGCCATTAAAATCAAAAACTTCAAGAACTAAACTTGTAGAGGATGATGAGAAGAACAATATAGACAAATCATTTCAAAGAAAAATTAAGAAATAAAAAATACAAGAATCTCTCCATTTGGTGCAAGATGTACTTGTCTATTGGTTGGGAGGAAAAGAAATGAAAAGAGTGAATGAGGAGAGAGAGTGAGGAAGAGAATATATATAGGGGTTGGCTTAAGAAAACCCTAAGCCCTAAACATGCTCTAACCATGTGACTAATGACATGTTAATTGCTACATGATACAACTAATTAAATTAATTAAATAAAATTCTAACTACAACACGGTTCAGAAATCCTATCATCGAAATAGTGAACCATGCCTACAACCAAACAAGGACAAGGGATGGCACACTAATCCGCGATGAGATACTGTTCCATGCCATGGCCAGTTACAAATACAGGATACATGCAATGAAGATACAGGTGCCAGATACCATATACATGAAAAATCAAAAAATTACGTATTTCGGAAATGGGGAGTGACATCTCTACCCTCCTTAGAAAAATTTTGTCCTCGGAATTTCGATAAGGCTAGTCGAACGCGCTCTCAGATCACGAAATACACTCATGACATAAAGCAAGCACAATTATCAAACAACACATGGCACATAAATAGATTACAAAAGCAAGAACAATTAAGTAAGAGCACAAACAATAATCATACCCTAGATGGAAATAATCGGAGACATACGAATAAAATATGCCTCTCAAGTCAGGTAAGAATCCGTCCTAGAGGTCCTACACTGACTCCAAAGTGGACAAGGGTCAACGCTTGTGATAAGTCGGTACCAATGACTAAATCAAGAACGAGACTCTGCCCAGGACGTCCTCTCGTAATCAAGACACATGATGAATATCTCGTATCACATGATACGAGAACAGATGAGTGAGACGAGAAAGTCGCCTTCACTCTTCGAATATAAAATTCAAGGAATTATAATAAATAATACTCAAAACTTATCCAAAATCTGATCGCCTTCAGCCAACCTCTGCTCTAATACTCCAAATTCTTCTTGCCTTTGTCCCTGCCTTCCCTGGCCCTGCTGTCCAACCTGATGTTGCGCTTGTCGGTACATCTGAGCTTGCATCAGTAATGGGCGCTGGGCTAGTGGCCTCACTGCTAGTGCTGGCCCTTGATACGGTGCTACCTCTGGACCTGGCAATGCCGGAAACCGTTGAGCTGCCCTCCTGGCCTCTGTATCATAGGACAATTGGCAATCCTATGATCTGGACTGCCACACCGCAAGCATAATCCATTAGCTGAACGACACACATCCCTTGTGTGCCCTTCCTTACCACAGTAAGTGCAATCCATTAGTGCTTCCTGACGCTGCTGCTGGTTTCTCTATTGCTGCTGTCGAACTGGTGCAGTCACAATTGTCGTGACTGGTGTTGCATCACGAATACGGACGTCAGGTGCTGGTGCTGACTTCCGAGGTACTGCTCCTTCCCCAGCACTCTGCGTATGAGACCTCTTCTGGCCCCCAGTCCTTACTGATAACCTTTGAATAGTAAGCTCGTGCCTCCGAGCCGCCGTCAATACTGCATCGAATGTCTGGTAGTCGTGCCCCTCGACCAGCTACAAAATCTCTAAGTGAAGTCCCTGTTGGAACCTCATTGCTCTCTCTGGCTCTGTCGCCACCATCGTCTGAGCAAACCTACTTAACCTGCAGAACTCCGCTGTATAACCATCCACCGTCCTACCAGCCTGCTTGAGGCTGATAAATCTCTGCTGAAGCTCATACCGAGCTACCACGCCAAAGTACTTGGCCTTGAACCTGGTACTGAAGCTATCCCAAGGAACAGGACGCCTCATTCCAACCTCTTCGAATGCCCACCAGTCGCGGGCGAGATCCTGAAGTAACAATCTGACTTGGTCAACCTTCTCCCCTGCTGGAACCTTTGCGGCTGTCAATATGGCCTCAATGTCCTGAAGCCAAGCATCCGCTGTAATGGCATCCTCCGTGCCATCAAAGTATCTCAGATTAAGTTGACAAAACCTTCCAGACCCTCCCGAGTCATTCCTGACGCTCCTCTCAAGAGCTAGCTGTAACCCCTGATTCAGTAATACATTCTGTTCTTGCTGCTGGGTCTGTTATTGCTGTTGGGCTGCCGTCTGGCGTTGCTGGGTCTCTAATAATCCTCTGATAATCTGTAATAGTGCCGGCACATCTAGTGCTACTGGTACTATCGGCATCACTGGAGGTATGGGATCCTCTGGCCTCTGTGGCTCGTCTGGCTCATGCTCGATAACATTCTCGATATGAATCTGTCCAGGTAGAGGGGCTACTCTTTGCTGATCTCCAACTGGTCGATTCTTTTCTATGCTGGCTCCTCCAATAGCCGAGAACGATGTGCCCCTAAAAAAAAGGATACAAGGTATCAAAAGTCAGGACGGAAAGGAATCGAGGATGATAATCAAGTTAGCAATCAAGGTGAGAGAAAGAGAAGACGAATCAGGAGATCAAGGGGGACATATTTTGATTGAGACTCCTATAATCGCAACACCCCACAAGTCTAAAAAATAGACCTTGTATGGGCCACCAATAAAACATTGTCACGCCCTAGTATCGGAATACTGAGACGGACTAGACCAGCTACTCCATATGAGGTATATAAACGTCATACGGCGATCGTGGCTGTCAAAAGACAAGGGGGTGCATGCTACAATCAGGTCTCCTATGGTCCCACAGAGTATCTATGTCTCAATCAATCAAAACAAGAAGCAGTAAATAATGGTCATATAAGACAAAGCAGTAAGGCGTCTCCGATGCTTCATCAAAATGATTCATGAGCCTAGCTTTTACAAAAAGATGAGCTAGTACCGAGAGTCAATAGTACATAACCATAGTCAGCTACAGTCTGATTTAATTACAATTATGTAAAAGGAAACTAATGTTCAGAACTGTCGGCTAAACAGGTGTCGGTGGCTAAACGCCAAGTACAAAATAGAAGATATCAGAGCAGTGAAGAAGAAACCCACTCATGGTCCCTGGCGCCCATACTCCTGGTGTGCACCATTGTTTAGGTGGAAGGCTGGATCCTCTGGAGCTGCTACGAGATCTGGCCAAACAAAACTAGCAGGGCCAGGCCCCGAATAGCAAGTACCACAAGGGAGCACAAAAGAGTGAGATAAAACCCAAGCATAATAATAATAAGACCTGATTCACGAGTTATAGGCTTATACCATATCATCGAGACAATACGATACCCTTACAACCAAACAAGGACAAACGGTGCCAATATCATGCTGAGATAAGATATATCCTATAACCATGGGCAGGTGAAGGGTTTCTGATTTGCGACTTCGGTCCATAGCCTATCGCAGCACAATAGCCCAACCCAACAACCAAACAAGAACATGGGTTGGACCATGCACCACGATAGTCCATGTTCCTCAGTTGCTAACAAAAGATAACATATCACAAACAAGTCGGCTTACAAGCGGCCAATCAAATCCTACGGCTTTCTACGATTTGCCTGGGTTATCCCAGTAATACATATATAGGAATCCTCAGGTCGTGTCAACCCAGCAGGGCTAGCCAAACCATATAATATACATATACACATAGCACTTTGATTATGCACCGGTCCTCCGTAAGGCCACCGTGCTAAAACATATAACACATAGCACGTAGGAGTCGGATATAGTCATCCACTATAGGCGGATGAAACTGTATCCGTGGCGGCCAACCCGACACGTCATGACAGGACCTGGGGTGGCCAGTATGGCACGATCTCGGGATTCTTCCCACCCAATACATCTATCAATTTGAGTTTCTTAGATTAACCCTATCTTGATATGGAATTACATGTTGTGGTCACATGGTCATCCTCCTATATATCGTACCATAGTACGCATACCCTAAGTACGAATCCACATCGGCCCAATCTAGATCCATGCTTAGTGTAATGCTTCAAACAACAATCAACATACCACGACACTATTACTGACCAATTACCATGACTGTACTGGAAGGTACACATGTATTGACATATAACACGAACGATCACTTGGCATGTAGAGTCACACCTCAGTACACTCATTAAATGGCACCGCAGTACATACTAATATTGTATCTCAATACACACTTAGAACATGTACCAACACGTATACAAGTAATCAGGTCAGGAACATGGTCAAGTCAGGAAGTCACTCGGATCCCTCGTGACATAAAAGTCACATATGAATTCAGGTTAAAGTGATACATAAAGATCCTTGAAGCCAATACAAAGATCTACAACTTTCATGTTGGAAGTTAGGAAAAATTCTGGCCACAAATCAATCAAATAGGGCACAAAACAGCCAAAAACAGCCAAAATAGGCACTATACGGCACTATTCAAGCCATACGGCACTATTCATCCTGCGGTACTATTCATCTCATGCGGCACTATGCAAACCTGCGGTACTATTCATCTCATGCGGCTGGACACTATTTATTCCATGCGGCTGCGGCACTATTCATCTCATGCGGCTGCGGTACTATTCATCTCATGCGGCTGTGACACTATTCATTCCATGCGGCTGCGGCACTATTCATTCCTGCGGTACTATTCATCTCATGCAGCTGCGGTACTATTTATCTCATGCGGCTGCGGTACTATTCATTCTATGCGGCTGCGGTACTATTTATTCCTGCGGCTGCGGCACTATTCATTCGATGCGGCTGCGGCACTATTCATTCCTGCGGCTGCGGCACTATTCATGCGGTACTATTCATCTCATGCGGCTGTATCACTATTCATCTCATGCGGCTGCAGTACTATTCATGTGGCACTATTCATCGTCCCTGCCAAAACCAGGACAGATGACATAGAAAATGTCCAAATATTGTTTTGGCCATAACTTCCTCAAAATAAGTCGAAATCTAACTTTTCAAATGTCAAAATTGTGTAGAATCAAATTTTCTACAACCTAGGACCATTAGTTTTCGAAAATAACCAAGTTTGATAGATCAAAACCATGAAAACCCATAGAACCCTAGTTTTAGAAACTTAGATCTACACAAAACTAGCCATTAAAATCAAAAACTCCAAGAACTAAACTTGTAGAGGATGATGAGAAGAACAATATAGACAAATTATTTCAAAGAAAAATTAAGAAATAAAAAATACAAGAATCTCTCCATTTGGTGCAAGATGTACTTGCCTATTGGTTGGGAGGAAAAGAAATAAAAAGAGTGAATGAGGAGAGAGAGTGAGAAAGAGAATATATATAGGGGTTGGCTTAAGAAAACCCTAAGCCCTAAACATGCTCTAACCATGTGACTAATGACATGTTAATTGCTACATGATACAACTAATTAAATTAATTAAATAAAATCCTAACCACAACACGGTTCAGAAATCCTATCATCGAAACAGTGAACCACGCCTACAACCAAACAAGGACAAGGGGTGGCACACTAATCCACGACGAAATACTGTTCCACGCCATGGCCAGTTATAAATACAGGATACATGCAATAAAGAAACAGGTGCCAGATACCATATACATGAAAAATCAAAAATTTACGTATTTCGAAAACGGGGAGTGACAGATTATGAAGTTCGTCACGAAGATCTCATCCCCTATCACAGAGCAACAATCAAATTAGCATCTACGTTCGCTGGATTCTTCATCGAGCACGTGCCTCGGCTACAGAATATAGAAGCAGATGCTCTAGCCGGTCTCGCTACTTTCTTGATTGTTCCTACCAATACTCAGCAGTCGATCACAGTATCTGGTCGAGAACTATTCTGTGTAAAAAATGCCTTGCATATTCATCACAGTTACACAACGAAAACAAATATCGATGTTAAAGACTGGAGATTTCCTTTCATAGACTACGCTGTCTATGGAATCTTCCCTGAGGACCCGAAGGAAGCAGTGTCTATCCAAAGGCGATCCCTCAGATTTTACTACGACACAGCTACCAAGATGCTGTACCGACGCTCTTACGATGGGCTGATGTTATGATGTCTATCAGACATAGAAGCCAAACATGCACTCCGGGAGGCTCACGATGGAGTTTGTGGTGCACATCAACTCGGCCCCAAATTACAAGATCGTCTCAAACGAATGGGTTATTATTGGCCCACGATGATAGCAGATGTTGTTAAATATGCAAAAAAGTACAGAGCTTGTTAGCTTCACGTCAATTTCATTTATCAACCTTCGGAGTTTCTACACCCGACGGCAGCATCCTGGCCTTTTGAAGCCTGGGGCATGGACGTCATAGGACCAATCCGCCCGCCATCTTCCAGAGGACATCGGTTCATCCTAGCCATAACCGATTACTTCTCCAAATGGGTGGAAGCTATACCGCTCATCGAAGTGAAGGCGTCAAACGTGATCAGTTTTATCAAACATCACATTATCTACCGCTTCAGCCTACCTCGCAGGATCATCCATGATAATTGTCCATAATTCATAAGCCATACATTCTATCGATTCTACGATAGGAATCGAATCCAGAACGTAGCCTCTACTGCCTACAATCTAGCGGCTAACGGGCTAGCAAAAGCCTTTAATAAAACTATCATAAAACTTCTCAAAAGTTTGTGTCTTCAAACAAGCGCGATTGGAATGAGAAACTCGGCGAATGTCTATGGGCCTATCGTACAACGGTCCGGACTCCACCAGGCAGCACGCCATTCTCTCTGGTTTATGGGAGCGAAGCAGTTCTTCTTCTAGAAATTCAGATTCTTTCTCTTCGAGTAGCCATAGCCAGCGAGTTGACTACCGAAGAAAGCTACCGTCTGCGTCTACAGGAGCTCGAAGCACTAGACAAAAAATGCTTGTTAGCTCAGCAGCATATTGAGCTATACCAAGAATGCCTTTCTAGAGCCTTCAACAGAAAGGTGAAGGAAAAAATCTTCCAAGTCGGTGATCTAGTCTTAGCAGTGAGAAGCCAATGGTCATGAAGCACAAAAGAAAAGAAAAAATTTAGCCTAAATGGGAAGGTCCTTTCATCATAGAATCAGTGTATTCTAACGGTGCGTACCGACTAACCAAGCCTGATGGTGACTTGCTCATGATGCCTATCAACGGCAAGTTCCTGAAGAAATACTATGTGTAGCCTCTTTTACATAATGTTCACATATGTTCAGTCATGTAAATATACAATGCGATGTTTATGTGGTTCAAAAAATTATCTAACTATTATCCGTATTTCAAGAGTCTTGAATACGCCTTGGATAATAGGTCCTCTCAAATATTTCTCCAGTGGAATCATTCCCTTTTTTTACTCCATCCAAACTCGGTTTGACGAAAACAAGTCACGACCCTATTACCTCTGAATTATTTTTCGATAATTATTTCTCCAGTAGAATAATTAATAAACGTTTTGCCATGTCCATATAACCTCTGAGCAAAATATTCATCAAGGATAATCACGTCCATACTACCTCTGAATTATCCACTCCCACCTAACGTTATATATCTTTCCACGTCCATATTACCTCTGGTCAGATATAACATCCTCTGTTATTATGGCCATATTACCTCTACTAGCAGCTTCGTTCAACTTATTATCTATATTAAAAAAAACTTGAATATAAAACGGATAATAGGTCCACATGAAAATTCTCCAGCATAATACCCACCAGAAATATCCTTGCAACGTCTATACTACCTCTAGTTCTGATATTTCACAAAATCACATTCACTAAAAGATTCTTTATTCTTTACGTCTATCAAGAGATGAAAAAAGGGTACAAGAGCCGTGATGGCTAAAAAAAGTTACAAAGAATCTAAGGGATACATAGGTGATTGATGTTGTCCCTTAGAGCCACGATCTCAGCTTCAGACTTCGCGAAAGCTCGACGACGCGCCTCTTCTTGGCGAGCAGCTTCATCCTCGAAAAGGATCAGACCCAGATGCTCTCTCTCCAACTTTGCCAGCTGTTCTTCTAAATGGGCGGAAGTGGTAGCAGTTATGGCAGCCTGAGCCAAATAATTCTCCTGTTCAGATGTTGCCGCCCTCAAGTCGGCTTCCAGTTGGGCGATCTCGTTCTGGATCTGCGCAATGTGATTATACTTCTCGGTAAGCTGTGTAGCCAGTTTATTTTTCGAGACGGCACGTACCTCACTTGCAGCGTTAAACTGACCATACTGGTTAGCCAATTCACCGATCTCTCGAACAAGGGCGTCCTTCCTCGCCTGGAAAGTGGTATTCTCCTCCGTAAGAGCTGTTATCAAAGCCTCGTCCTCTATACAGAACAGCGATATTGGGCTCCGCTGTTTGGCATCCCGGAACCTGGCCACCTGACCCTCCAGGTCATTCAGAACTTTCCTCAGGATATTGGCCTGTTCTTCATAACCGAAAATGCTCTCGAGGGCCTCCACTTGGCATTCGGCAACCGCCTTCACAGGGCCAAAGGCAGCATTCTGATTTAGGACTCCAGGAAGCTTCACTTTCAGCACTGAGTAGAAAGCTTTGACGACTTCCTGGGCCATCTAGTCATCTTCAGTGGAGGTCATTGGAGAGGAGGCTTGGAGAGTTTTTTTCGCTCCAAGAAGGGATACCTAACAAGAAATTGAACCTGACAAGAAAATCCATTCCACCAAAAACTACTCCTGATTATCATGTGTCACGTCCATATTACCTCTGATACCGATAGTCTTCCGACTTGACACCTGTACCCAACCTGGAATAAAAGACACGGTGTCGAGACCACAAAACCTATCACGTTCATATTACCTCTATTGGGTTTTGTTTCAAATCTATTCGCTCGCATTCCCAGATGCACAAAGAAGCAATAGGTCCAAACAAAAAAGGAGAGGTCCCCCAGCGGGATACCCTTTACACAAATATCGATATCACAAGCAAAAAATAGAGTGAAAGTATTCTGTTTATTCAAAATCAGTTACATTCACAGGACTACATCTCATGAGCAAACCAAAAAGTTCTTCATCTCTTCATCTGAATAAGAAATAAAGGATGACATTGATGTCCAAAAGAAGCGAAACATAAACTACAGGTAAAGACAGACAGAAATACCAAGACAAAATACGGACATTTATAGGAACCCACGGATCCTAGTTGTGGTGAGGCATATACCATTCCCTCAACCATTTCGCATATGAAGGATCTATTTGGTCCTCGGTCGGGGCAGGAGGGTCAGAACTCCCAGTGCTACTACCCTCAGAATTGGGCTCCTCCTTTACAGCAGCTTCAATCTTGGGAGTAATTCTCCGATAGGTGCCAGCCCTTCTTTTACCTCAATTTTTGGTATCACTTCCTCCTTAATGAACGGTGACTCTTGTTTGATGAAAGGAGGCAGCATCTCCTCCTTCACAACGGTCTCAGCCTTCGGCATGGATACTGCAAGAATCAAGGATAGAAGGGAAAGTTCGACTCTGAAACCGCAGGAAAAACTAAGTGCTGAAGGACTCCTATGCGCCCAAAGGACTATGCGTCCAAAAAAAACATGTGGGCATATAACATGACAACATGTGGGCGCATAGTACACCACAGTGTTGGCGTATGACTTCTGTGGGCGCATAATGATGCTCACAGAAATATATGGCCTTAGGCGCATGCGCCCAGGCAGAAGAAAAGTTTGAGCGTCGCAAATTAATGTTTGAGACTTTGTTTTTGAGGCATAGCCTCACCCAAAATCTGGTCCTGGACTGGAGAGGACGCTGCCGCAGGAGAAGAACCATTCGGTGCAGCCCCCTTGTCCTTCGCAGATCTCTTGACGACCTTGGGAGACATGGTTCTTAAAGAAAAAAGATGAAGATTCTTTGTGAAAATTCTAAGAGAGGAGAATAATGAACTTTCCCTCTCCTTCAGAGCCTATTTATAGGCATGGGCCACTTCCTATGCGCCCACTATTTCCTATGCGCCTATGCGCCCATTGCGCAGTATGCACCCACAATGGCCTATGCACCCTTATAAAGATCTAGCCTCTTGCATACTATGCGACTGTCACTTGCTGACGTAAACGACGTATGAAGGATGGACCTCTTCAACTTTCACCCCGATGAATCTGTCAGTTCAAATTTTCGAGGAAGATCTCAACAGTCGTCTCCCTGACAGGTTGGCCAAACGCTATGTGCCCAAAGAGAGAGCCGTACTATGCGTCCACTGCATCACAAGAAGACGGTCCATGCTTTTTTCAAAGTATTTTGAACTCATTCAAGTATCGAAAAGTTTGAAGGGAGTCTTATAGAAGTATAAAAATTTTAGCAAATAAAGCCTTATGCGCCCAAGCCGATGAGGACATATGCGCCCAAATCATCCTATGAAGCTCTATGCGCCCAAGTCGTCCTGTGAAGCTCTATGCGCCCAAGTCATCCTGTGAAGCTCTATGCGTCCAAGTCATCCTGTAAAGTTCTATGCGCCCAAGCCACCCTGTGAAGGAGGGCGCATAACCTGAAACAGTGCTATGCGTCCAAGCCTGACTCAGTTAAAACCATGATCAAAACGTGCACCGAAGCGTACGACCACGTCAGTCTCCATGAGCAGTCGTGCACCGAAGCATGCAGCCATGTCAACACCACGACCAATCTACGATCTCGCAGCCTGCATGCGCCTACGTCCTATGCGCCCAAGACAGGACTATGCGCCCACATGAAAACCAGTATATTTTCTTCATGTGGGCGCATAACATCATTCCAGCTCAGAAACTACTATAAAAAGGGGTCTCATCCCTCTTCCAAACACAGAACGAAGAGCATTTTCAAAGAGCCAAATTGCTGTACTTCTTGCCAGTGAGCCGAGAGTTAGCAATTTTCTTAGGTTTTCTCCTACTTTTGTAATCGAAGTATCAACGAAATAAAGGAGCAACTGTCGCTCGATCTCCATCGGCCCATTTCCTAGAATTCTTTTTTGTACTCAGGGATCCTCAGCGCAGGATCTCTCAGGCGTACTCGATTTATGGTACCTTGCGCCAATAAAGAAAAGATAGCATTTTTTTTCTTTTTGTGTGTGTCCACACACGCCACATACCTCTTCCGCGCGACTACCACCCACTGTATCTATGGCCATCCTCAAGAGCCACATCACCAATCTAACCTTTAGTTCGTGGAGCCTCGGCTATCGAGCCACAACTGCTCGAAGGCCATCCCAACCACTCGCCGAAGCCGTCGGTGGCCGACCGACCGTCCTCCTCAACCCGCACAGATGCCAGCGCCCGCTGCGACCTGGCCTCCTACCACCGCCGTGCCAAGGTCGGCCCCGCTTCCACAAGCGTAGCCTAGCCGTGCTAACACCGTGGCCACCGAGCCGCGGTTCCCCATACTCATCGGTGACACGCTGTCCACCTCTCTCTCGGAAGCGTGCATCGCCGGAGGAAGCCCTCGCTCTGTCTAGCCAGAAGTCTTCGTCGGCCAGGTGGCTCCCTTCTTTCTTCTTCTCACTGCTTCTTTTCTTCCTCTTCATTATCTATACTTGAGTTGAGGAGCAGTAGAGAGCTCTCTATTAATATATATATATATATATATAACCATCTCTCTCACACATTTAATACTCTCCCCCTCTTTATAATTAAAGCTGCACACTTTTCAACGTATTGTCTACTCTCTGTGTCTTTTCTCGCTGACTTCACCCTCTTAAATTAGTTTTGTCAAATTGTCTTTGATCCATCAGTACTGAAGAGTAGCAAAGTATGATAGGTAATATTTTATTATTAAAGATAATATCAGTAGGTGTAGTGATTATAAGGAATGCCTTTGTTTAAAGTATTTTGAATATATAATATTTAATTATTTTGATAGCAAGGAATTGAGGAACAACACTACCAAACTTAGTTGTCATTTATTATGGTTAATATTATACAGTAAGAAGATGATTGGTATATTTTATTATTATTAAGGTCTATAGTAATACTTTTGAATGTATTACTCTTAGTATTATTGTTTTAGTTTTAGTTATATTATTGCCATAGATGTTTAAAAATTATATATATATATATATATATATATATATATATATATATCAAAACCATATTATTGTATTAATAATACGTTAAATATGACTTTTGAATTATAATCTTTTCTTTATAAGTTTTTGGACATAAAATATTATTCCCTATATTTTCAAGTCCTTTTTTCGTAAAATTTTGAATACGTAGAAATATATAGATTGAATTATTACTAATTTCCAAATATATTTTCAAGTACCATAATTATTTTCTAAAATAAAGTATAGATAAATTTCTTAAACAAAAATATATTTTCCTTATATATAAGTCCTTTTAAAATTCTAGATTAGATTGCTCTTGATTGTGCTAGTAATATGATTCTAACTCTTGCGGCCCATGACTTTTATTTCGACCCTAGGCTAGTTTGACCATTCTGGACTCAATGACATGAGCCGTTCCATCATTTGGGGTCGTCCTGTGTAGTTATGACATCTGCCATTATCCTGTGCCAACATGATCCAGTCACAACAAATACAACTAATCCAGGCAAGTGCACTTTCTGTTTGCTTTCGATTCATAGTAGTTTCCATTTCATGTTTATACATATGCTCTCTTGCATGATGACACGTGGTCACACGGATTAGTATTATGGATTTTTTTATACCTCTTGACTGTCATTTACATGTTTACCATGCTTGCGACTGGATTCCATGAGTACTAGCTGGGCGAAAAAATATCTTGGTACACATGTGGACTACCCAGAAATATCCTCAAAATGTCTATTCTTGTCAGATAGCAGTCGCACAATTCACGTGCGGGGTGACGAATTTATCCTTTAGCCGTCCACATATCGAACAAGATATTTCAAAATACATAGATAGTTATCTTTTACTTATTTTTCTTATTTTCTTTACCACTTGCCATGATATCCTAGTTACATGTTTCTCCAGTTGATACATCTTGTTGTGGAGTTACCTACTTGCTTTCTAGACATGCCATGACATCAGTTACTTTATAGTTTCATTTCACATATGTTATTTTCATGTCTTGTGAATTCTTTGTGTTTTTGCATTACCGTCGGTTTGTGTGCTTGTTCCATTCCTGACTGAAAACCAATATTTTTTAGGTTAGCCGTGATCACTCTTAGCATTGGGGAGGCATGGGTATACTTGTAGGCCAAGACCTAGAAACTAGTTAGATAACTTAAACTGTTATAAAAGATGGTGAGACTTTGTGTTTCTTTTCAAATATAATTCTTGTAAATATTGTAATCAATTTAGAAATATGAATGAGCAATAAATATTATATTTTGTGATTTTGAGCATCATGGCCTTGACAGCGTTCTACCGCCGACTCTGCGACGTAGGCTGGCTTGGACACGTCTCGTATCCAAAAAAATGGGTACGGATCGTGACAAGTTTTTGTGGTGGCCCATGCAGGTTCGTTTTAGCAAAAAATTACGAACTCGTGATAGTACTTAAGTTAGTCATACTATTGCGAGCCTGCGACTAGGAAAATGCTCATTCACAATTAGGACTAATTTAATTTCAGGAGAATGACTAGTAATAGAAAACCCTTATTCAACTGACTGTTTGGGTAGTTAAGGTTTCTATATATGCCACGTGATTTACGTAGAAATTTATTGAATTCTAAACCCTATTATATAACTTAGGGATTCTCCTAGAAGGATATTGGTTTTATTTAATAAGAGGGTATGACCCAAGGTGGATAGACTCTTCGTTTGATAATTTAGGCCTCCCTCATTCCTAATCATTGTGCAATTTTATTTTCTCCCCTCTAACCACCATCATCATATCATAAAATTTGTATTGCCCATTTATTTTCTATTAGCCATAGTAATCTATCTTTCTAAGAAACATTGTTTTAACTCCACCCATTGTGTTTGAGCCTAACATGATCGTAGCATATCCATATGTTTATTCCATGCTAGATTTGTTGAAATTTAAGATACGTATGTGTTCCCTTCGATTCTTGAATACTAGAGAAATAAAAATTGGAAACTTTTGTTCTCTTTTGTTCAACCACCTTCATAATAGATCATTTGGTCTTCAACATTGATATCTAAGTTATCATTTTATTTAAAATTGATATTTTCTTCAAGGACAGATATTTACACCTTTCTATTATGATCAATTTGTTGGAATTCTAGAAGCTTCTTTGAAAATTTATGAATATAGTTGGAATAATTTTCGATGACTCATAATGGCAAGACAGCAGCGCACTGTCGCCATTTATTTGAATTATGGAGACTACGGGTTTACTGCAGCCAGCAGTGCACTGGCGAGGCATGACCCCTAAGTTGAAGTAATTCCAAATAAGCGTGGGTGATCGAGCATTATTAAAACTATGTCTTGGTTTTCCTATTTCATCCTCGAGTTGTTATGTCAAGATTAGATAGAGTTGGTAGGGTATTCGTTACCGTATCATTACTTGAGTTTAGAGTTGGTAGGGTATTCGTTACCGTATCAATACTTGAGTTATGGAACCAAGAATTTATTGCAGCTAGCTGTACACTGGCGAGTCATAAATTTTCGGTAAAGTGACTTCGAATATGTGTACGAGTTTCGAATACCATAGAGGCTACATCTTTTACTGGCATATGACTATTAAGTTTTCAAATTGACTTGTACCTTATTCCTAGTTACCATCTTCTCAATAAACTGGTTGTTCTTCCTCCTCCCTTCTCCTTATATTTTTTTTTGAATCGTCATTTTTAAACCTATTTTGATTTTCTTCCCCTAGATTCCTAAAATGTAGCTAGATTTTGGGTTCTAAAACTCGTGCCTAAATAATTATAGATAAATATTTAAGCATATCAAAATGATTTTGTTTTGATCATCCTTAAATAATTTCGATCACGACTAGACTACTTTTATACTTCGATCGTGCCAATTCACAAGTTTTTCTAAATTTTGATTATATAATCATGCCAAAATAAATTTTGCTTAACCAGTTAATCATGCCTATACTACGACTCAATTATTGCTAATATCTAAATTTCCACTATGATCATGACTATCTTCAACATGTTCATACTCGTGCCAAATATTTTGAATTTCGATCATGCTAGAATGACTCGCATGATTAACTGTGATCGTGACTGTATCTTACTTGAATCTAAATGATTTAACCATGTTTGACCTTGACTAAATTTTGATAGTGGCCGTGCCTATATAATTCCAACAACAGTTAGTCATACCTGATGATTTTCTTGTTTAGTCCTTTTGATTATACTTTAATCCTGCCACGTAACATCTTTTCTTGGGGTTCAACCTTATCCACGATCTAACTCATTTTGATCATTGATCCTATCATTACTTGATTATATTCTCACTCATGACTAATCGTGTTTTTCGAAATTTCGAGGAAGAAATTTCTAAGAAGGGTAGATTAGTAAGCCCACTTCCCGAATTTTGAAAAATTCTATCTTGTTTTATCCAAATAATTTCTGGATAGAAAATAGATTTTATTTTAACCTCTATAGAAGATAGTTTGACAACAACATAATTTTTGTCAAACTATTTTAGATCTAGAGTCGACAAAATATTGTTTAAATTAATTGCTAATATTTATTATCAAATTAAATTTACTTTGTTATATTATAATTAGTTCGATTTAGTCTTGGACTAATAAATAAATGTATTGGTTTGATATCATATACAAATATTTTGATAAACTTCTACCCATTTATATTATTATATTATATTTATATTTGGTCAAATTTATTTTAAATATTACTAATAAAACCTACAAATATTTTTTTAAATCATGATGGATTGATTTGATTTATTAGATTCAATATATATTTAAATCTTAGAAAGAGTTTATCATCCTAGTCTTTAAATTCGAGGACGAATTTATTTCTAAGGTGGGTAGATTTGTAATCCCCCTTCCCGAAATTTTAATATATTTTATTTTTATTTGAATTACAATTTTTAGAATCTTATAAATATTTAATTAATTAATTATTATTGAAGGCTCTAAGTCACGGTTAACATTGGAGTACAAGATGAATAGAAATTGTGGCACGGACAGCGTTGTCGCGAGTCTCGACTAATGTACTAGCCATGGTAGGAAAGACCGAGCCATAAGTGTGTACTAAATAGAAAAACCAGACAAAGTTGTGGCATCCTTCATAAATATTAGTTTATAAATATTTAATATATAATTTATTTTTATAAAGATTTCTTGGATTATTTTAAACAATCATGTATGGTAATTTTTCCTCCTTCGTAGGACCTTAGCATATATGTATATATCTTCTTTGGCCATATATACGTGGGATATGTGGTTGGGTGATAAAATCCCCTATAATTAATGAAATTGGGACCTCTCACCATTTTTCTTATATATACTAAGAGCAAACCTTTGCCAAGCAATAATAATACCCATATAGGGTCGAGTCATGCCAGTCACCAATAACCACAAGACCAACCCGGCCCAACATGGTGCTGTAACACAACCCAGAAACCTAGCCGTAATTTGCTAACCTTCATCTCCTTCCTTAAAACCAACCCCAATTCCTTCCACTGCCCCTTCTCGCTCCGCCGTCTCCGTACCCTCGATGCCTTCATCTCCACCTGGCACCTCCGCAACCATGGCTTGCTCTATATCCGACCCATGGCCACTGGTGAGGTCGGCCCTGTGTCAGACCTCTTTGCCTATTCCTCCGAGTTGACCATGATGTCGGCCGGGTACGCCAAGTTACTGGCCTTCCTCGTCATGCAGTACATCTTCGAGAGGAGCGCCTTCGTCTCCCACGTTGTGATGCCCGTAGGGTTGTATAGGGAGGAAGATGGGGGAGGCAGAGCTGGCCTATAATATGGAGATCTCGTTCGACGCCCGCCAAGCCTCTCACCACCATCTTCTTGTCGGGTCACAAATTATCCAAAATCGACCACACGCTACATACCTCTTCCGCGCGACTACCACCCACTGTATCCGCGGCCGTCCTCGAGAGCCACATCACCAATCTATCCTTTAGATCGTGGAGCCTCTGCTATTGAGCCACAAATACGCGGAGGCCATCCCGACCACTTGCCGAAGCTGCTAGTAGCCGACCGACCGTCCTCCTCAACCCGCACAGATGCCAGCACCCTCAGCGACCTGGCCTCCCACCACCGCCGTGCCAAGGTCGGACCCGCTTCCATAAGCGTAGCCTAGCCGTGCTAACGTCGTGGCCGCCGAGCCACACTCCCCAGATCCGGCAGCCGAGCTTCCCCAGTGCTGCTATCCGCCGCGTCAGGTCAAGCTCACCGATGACACGCTGTCCACCTCTCTCTCGTAAGCATGCGTCGCCGGAGGAAGCCCTCACTCCGTCTAGCCAGAAGTCTTCGCCGACCAGGTGGCCCCCTTCTTTTTTCTTCTCACTGCTTCTTTTCTTCCTCTTCATTATCTATACTTGAGTTGAGGAGCAGCAGAGAGCTCTCTGTTAATATATATATAACCATCTCTCTCACACATTTAATACTCTCCCCCAATTTATAATTAAAGCTGCACACTTTTCAACGTGTTCTCTACTCTCTGTGTCTTTTCTCGCTAACTTCACCCTCTAAAATTAGTATTGTCAAATTGTCTTTAATTCATCAGTACTCAAGAGTAGCAAAGTATGATAGGTAATATTTTATTATTAAATATAATATCAGTAGGTGTAGTGATTATAAGGAATGCCTTTGTTTAAAGTGTTTTGAATATATAATATTTAATTATTTTGATAGCAAGGAATTGAGGAACAGCACTACCAAACTTAGTTGTCGTTTATTATTGTTAATATTATATAGTAAGAAGATGATTGGTTTATTTTATTATTATTAAGGTCTATAGTAATACTTTTGAATGTATTACTCTTAGTATTATTGTTTTAGTTTTAGTTATATTATTGCCATAGATGTTTAAAAATTATATATATATATATATATATATATATATATATATATATATATATATATATATATATATATATATATATATATATATATATATATATATATATATATATTCAAAACCATATTATTGTATTAATAATATGTTAAATATGACTTTTGAATTATAATCTTGTGTTTATAAGTTTTTGGACATAAAATATGATTCCCTATATTTTTCAAGTCGTTTTTTCGTAAAATTTCGAATACGTAGAAATATATAGATTGAATTATAACTAATTTCCAAATATAGTTTCAAGTACCATAATTATTTTCTAAAATAAAGTATAAATAAATTTCTTAAACAAAAATATAGTTTTCCTTATATATAAGTCCTTTTAAAGTTCTAGATTAGATTGCTCTTTATTGTGCTAGTCATATGATTCTAACTATTACGGCCCATGACTTTTATTTTGACCCTAGGCTAGTTGGACCATTCTGGACTCAATGACATGAGCCGTTCCATCATTTGGGGTCATCCTGCGTAGTTATGACATATGTGATTATCCTGTGCCAACATGATCCAGTCACAACAAATACAACTAATCCAGGCAAGTGCACTTTCTGATTGCTTTCGATTCATAGTAGTTTCCATTTCATGTTTATACATATGCTCTCTTGCTTGATGACACGTGGTCACACGGATTAGTATCATGGATTTATTTATACCTCTTGACTGTCATTTACATGTTTACCATGCTTGCAACTGGATTCCATGAGTACTAGATGGGTGGGAAAATATCTTAGTACACATGTGGACTATCCAGAAACATCTCCAAAATGTCTATTCTTGTCAGATAGCAGTCGCACAATTCACGTGCTGGGTGCCGAATTTATCCCTTAGCCGTCCACATGTCGAACAAGATATTTCAAAACACATAGATAGTTGTCTTTTACTTGTTTTCTTCACCACTTGCCATGACATCCTAGTTACATGTTTCTCCAGTTGATACATCTTATTGTGGAGTTACCTACTTGCTTTTTAAACATGCCATGACATCAGTTACTTTATAGTTTTATTTCACATTTGTTATTTTCATGTCTTGTGAATTCTATTGTGTTTTTGTATGGTCGTCGATTTGTGTGCTTGTTCCATTCCTGACTGGAAACCAACATTTTTCAGGTTAGCCGTGATTACTCTTAGCATTGGGGAGGCATGGGTATACTTGCAGGCCAAGACCTAGAAACTAGTTAGATAACTTAAACTATTGTAAAAGATGGTGAGACTTTGTATTTATTTTTAAATATAATTCTTGTAAATGTTGTAATCAATTTAGAAATGTGAATGGGCAATAAATATTATGTTTTGTGATTTTGAGCATCATGGCCTTGACAGCATTCTACCGCCGACTCTGCGACGTAGGCTAGCTTGGACACGCCTCGTATCCAAAAAGTGGATACGGGTCGTGACAGAATAAGCAAGTCGACGAGCTGCAGGACAATGGCTTCATCAGATCCAGTTCTTCACCTTGGGGCGCTCATGTTCTGTTTGTACCGAAAAAGGATGGGACGGTACGTATGTGTATCGACTACAGAGCGCTCAACAACCTTACTATCAGAACAAGTACCCATTGCCGAGGATTGACGATTTGTTCGATCAGTTGAGCGGTACGAAGGTATTCATGAAGATAGACTTGAGGTCAGGTTATCATCAGCTGAAGGTGAAGAAGGAGGATATTCCAAAGATAGCTTTTTGGACTCGTTACGGCCAGTTCGAGTTTACTGTTATGCTATTTGGATTGACCAACGCTCCAGCGGTATTCATGAACTTGATGAACAAGGTATTTCATCAATACATTGACAAGTTCGTGGTGGTCTTCATAGATGACATCTTGATCTACTCGAAGATGCCAGAGGAGCACGAGGAGCATCTGCGGATTGTGCTCGAGACTCTCAGGAATGAGCAGTTGTATGGGAAGCTATCGAAGTACGAATTCTTCCTGAAGCAGGTAGAGTTCCTGGGTTATATTGTGACCGAGCATGGGATCTTAGTGGACCCGAAGAAGATTTCAGTAGTTGAGTCTTAGGCCACACCGAGCTCAGTTGCAGAGATTCGGAGCTTTCTGGGTCTAGCAGGCAATTATCGAAAGTTCGTCCAGGACTTCTCTCGGATTGTAGAGCCGATGACTAGACTCACCAGGAAAGACGTGGAGTTCGTCTGGACCGAGGAGTGTCACGCTACCTTTGATGAGCTGAAGAAGAGGTTGACTACAGCTCATATCTTGACGTTGCCATCTGGGACTGGTGGTTTCACGATCTACAGTGACGCTTCTGAGAAAGGCTTGAGTTGCGTTCTTCAGTAGCACGGGAAGGTGATTGTCTATGCATCCAGGCAGTTACGTCCTTATGAGAAGAACTACCCAACCCATGATCTGGAGTTAGCAGCTGTTATTTTTGCTTTGAAGCTGTGGAAGCACTACCTGTATGGAGAGCGGGTTGAGATCTTCACAGATCATAAGAGCTTGAAGTACGTGTTCATCCAGAAAGAATTGAACATGAGGCAGAGGAGGTGGCTTGAGCTGATGAAGGACTTCGATATCTCTTTGCAGTACCATCCAGGAAAGGCTAACGTAGTTGCAGATGCCTTGAGCAGGTATCCAGTCGCTATGTATTTGACGGCAGATCATCATCTATTGGTCGAACTGGATAGTTTGGGTATCGAGGTAATCGTTTCGGGCATGGAGGTTCAGATATAGGGTTACAGATTTAGTCTTCGTTGATGGACAAAGTCAGATCATCACAGTTTGATGACGTGGCCCTGAGGAGCATCAGGGAGCAGGTACAGGCAGGATTGCTAGATGTTTTCTCTATAGTCGAAGATGGGTCGTTGAGGTACGGTACTAGATTGTGCGTTTCGAGTGAAGAGCTTTGGAAGGAGGTTCTTCAGGAAGCGCATCGCTCTCAGTACTCTATGCATCCTGGAGCCAACAAGATGTACAGAGATCTGAGAGAGCACGTTTGGTGGTATGGTATGAAGCGAGAGGTAGCTCAGTTTGTATCTCGATGCTTGGTGTGCCAGCCGGTGAAAGCCGAAAGAAAGTGTCACGATCCGCACCCTGAGGAAGGGCACGAGAACGTGGGTACGTCCAGCCTACGCCGCCGAATCAACGGTAGAACGCTGTATAGGTCGTCTATAACATACAAAATCTAGACACAATATAAAGGTACTTGTCATCTCCGTACGGAGGTATATAATGTCATAACTCAATCACAAGACATCTAAGGAAGATAGCACGAAATATGAAAGATATGATAGAAGGAAAATAACAGGAATAGATGCAAGATCCCACACAAGTTTAGTGTTAAAAATATAACAGAAATCCCAAATAATATATATACTACAAGTCTGAAGTACTAGCTGGATCGCAGTCCAGTCAAGCCTAACTAGTCTAAGTCTAAGCAGGCGGTGCGTCCTCAATAGACACCGGCTCCACATGGATGTCCATGTAGTACTCACCGTCTATGCCAAACCCATAGAAGGTCGAGCAGTCAGCATCTATATCATCTGTAAACATCAACGGGATTATCCTGTCAGGATATGAGCAAGTACAAATTCTATAAGAGACAATTATAATGAAATATAAGATAAAATATCAAGACTGGAATATAAACAAGATATGTAAAACTGGATATCATGTCAGGGTATAAAATAATAGAATATAGAAAAATACAGGATATATGATGTATAAAGTAAATATAAAATGTGCCATGAATTATTAGAGCATTATGTGATCGGCTTGGAAAACCGGACAGGCTATCCACTTGGCCCGATAATCACAAAAAAATCTCTGGAAAGGGTCATGTCGGTCAACCTGGATAACGAGCACAAGGAATAAGATCTTGCTACACCCTACGTGAAGTGAGGGTGGCGCAAGCACAAGAATATAGTGACAAGGTGGCTTGATCATATAGCCCCTAATAATTCCCCATCCCTGAGTAGTATAATAGATCCGGACATGTCACGTCATAACACGGGATTCAAAAGCAGGAGGCCAGTCCACTCCCAAATCGGTGTCTATACAAGTACAAGAAAAAAAGATCGAACAATGTACCAATATACCAGGAAAGTCCAGGAATAATATCTCATGACAGGATCATACATATACTAGTCCGTGAACCATCGTGTCGGGAATCAAGTAAGACACTACAACTGAATCGGATATAGCAGATATCAAGATAAAAAAAACTATCAGTGAATGTACTCGCCTGCGGTCCTGAGCTGTCAGTGAGAATAAATGCTCAGAGTGATGTCACAGACCTAAAGATGAGATATCATGAGTTAATTAGGATTTAACAGTGTATGATATGATTTCTAGTATATGCTATGCAAATTTAGGTCAAACTCAGTTAAACTAAGTCACACCAAGTCAACTAAGTCAAACTAAATCAAAATAAATCAAATTAAGTCATACTAGGTCTAACAAAGTCAAACTAGATCAAACTAGGTCAAGGGTTGACCTACGGTTGACTTTTGGTCAACTGGTCATATCTGGTCAACTTCTCATCCAATCTAGGTCAAACTGGCTAATGGTTGACTCACAGTATACTTTTGGTCAACTGGTCAACTCTGATCAACTCCTAGTCCAATCTAGGTCCAATGTTGACTTGCAGTTGACTTTGAGTCAAAACAGTCAATCTTAGTCAAGCAGGGTAAAATCTAAGTCAAGTATCATATTTCTAACCTTTATCTACCAAGATAACTCACTTCTAACCATTACCTACCAAGATAACCCACTTCTAACTATTACCTACCAAGATAACCCACTTCTAACCATTACCTACCCAGATAACCCACTTCTAACCATTACCTACCAAGATAACCGACTTCTAACCATTACCTACCAAGATAACCCACTTCTAACCATTACCTACCAAGATAACCCGAGTCTAACCATTACCTACCAAGATAATCCAATACCTTAGATACTAGGTAATACCCTTATCTTAGTAATATATTACCTTAGGTTAGTAGATAACTCACTAACCTAGGCCAATAGATCCTACTAATACTTTAGACTAGTATCTAACCGTCTATCTCAATATCCTACCAATACCTTACCCTTATACTATAGGTAATCCCCATTACCTTGTCAGTACCTTATACATTACCTTAGCCTACTAATTTACCCTCTAAGATACTGATTTGTATCTTAGGATACCCACTTATCTACATCCTAAGACACTAACGTAGATACTAGATACTAGTAAGATACCAACCTATATCTTACCCCAAAATATCATATACCTTAGCCCTATTGATATCCTAATACCAATACCTTAGTTAAAAACCCAATACCTTAGTCTAGGTATAAATACCTTAACTACCAAGATACCAATCTTAGATATCTAATATCTATCCTAAGCTACTAGCTAACCAATAACTTAGATATCTAACCTTAGTTACCTAAGTAAACCCAATACCTTACCTTGTAATAAGGTAAACCCATTACCTTAAGGTAAAATAAACTATTACCTTTGTTGGAAACTAATACCTTAACCTCTAATACTAATACCTTAAATATCTAGCCTCTAACCATCTACCCTAAATATTAGATAGACAATACCTTAGTAGCTAATACCTTAGTATAAAGTAAACCCCCTCTACCTTATAGGTAAGTCCCCTTTACCTTGTAGGTAAATACATTACCTTAAGGTACTAGGCAAATATCCAAAATATCCTAAGATACCACTATGGTATCTTAAGATATCACTCTATATCCTAACTTATATCTCTAATACAAGATACTAACCAACTCTAACATATAACTTCTAACCATCTATTCTAACTTAGAAACCTAACACAACTAACATCCACTAACTAATATCTAACCATAATATATATGTATATATATCCATCTCTGTAATGCCCCGCTCCGTATCGGTGCATTACGATGAGTCGTTGACTCGAAGAGTTGCGTTGACCCGATGAGGTATCGATGCGAATCGATGCAAGTGTTGCGTTGGCCAAAGGTAAGCTTTGAGTCGGTTGGAATCTATGAATCGAATCGATGCACAGAGTAAGTCCCGCTTGAGCAAGTGCTGATTTTAGTTGATCTGGTGTGCAGGCTATGCTTCTACGCTGGACGATAAGAGGTCGGCATTTTTGCCTTATGCAATGAAGTGTCCGCGAAACCAAATCGAGGCCCTGCAACGGATTGTGGCATGGGCACGATAGGCCAAATCAACCGAGTAGAGCAAAAGAATGGCTAAGTCCGGGAGTTAGCTATGCGATCGAGTTATGGAAGCGAGATGCTTCAATCGGCAAAGATGGCAAGGCGTATCGGCTTAAGGTGGGCGGGTTCTTGACTCTCTCTCCCTATTCCTTCACGTCTAATAAAATGTGTTATGGTATGCATAATATGTTATCGAGTTAGCGAGCGTGGCTCGACGAGTAAGTGTCTAAGTATGCGTTGAACACTAAGATAGAACATTGAACAATCGAACAATTGAAGCGTCGTGCATCGAGTGCACGAGTCGCAGTAGGGCAATGATGGTAGAACATTGAAAGACAATATCGAGATGTGCATCATGTGCACGGCTCCGAGAACATTGAACTCTAGGCGTAGAATATTGATTATGGTGCTGAGCGTGCCTTTGCGCACTTAAGCTACGAAATGACTAAGTAAATATGGAGTAGGCTATGCGAATAACATTATGAACGGGACGCGTGATTATGAGCACGAGACGACTAAGCCGTTGGGCGTCGTGCATCAATATGGATGTGTTGGGGCATAACGCCGACGGAGCTCCCCATATTTATGGTGGATTATGTTTATGGTACGGGAAACCGTTTATGTGCGACACTATGTTTATGGAATACGAGATCGGTTGGTACGCTATGGATTGTATGATATGGAACGTATTGCATGGTCAATGGACTCGGATTGCCCGTGCACGGGTGCGGCTTCCCTCGAACGGTTACGCCGGGGCGCCGGGACCGTTCGGCCTAGGAGGGAATTATGTGTGGTATTTATGGTGCACAACATTCGGACGGATTGCGACCGTCCAGTGCTGTGATAAGCTATGATATCCGTAAGTTTGGGATCCTTCGACTACTGGGCTAGCAACCCGTATCGAAGCGATTGTAGGCTTACACATATGAGATGCCAAGTCCATTACGGTGCGAAACACCGTGACCTTCATATAGATAGGGCCGGTGGGCTGAGATGAGAGCTGGGTACAGGCGCAGGGCCTGTCACCCATTATGCATATGTTTACGTTTATGATTGGTCTAAGTTTATGAATGGTCGCTTACGTAAATGAGATGATTTTATGTTAAGTTCTAACCACTGCAGGCTAAGGTAACGGGACGGAGATGAGCACGAACACTATGTTTATGTTTCATGTTATGGCTAACTGTGTCTGCTGCAGGAACACGGTACGGGACACATTTAAGATAAGTTGCTATGCTTGAGTATTGCTATGAAATTGATCCTAAGGCTAAATAGAAAGACCACAAAGTAAGATGCATGCTCACTAAATGATTAAGTGTTTGGTTTGGGTGTGAGCGGGTCTTGATCAGTGCGAAGCGAGGACGAAAGCACTAAGCCTCCACTAGTTTCTGTGCAGGCTCCGGTTATGATCAGCTCGGGGCGGAGCTTGGCTTAGACGTGCCGAGGCATGGAGTCCTTGGCGTTTAAGAGGAGCTTCCGCATATGCGTTCGGACTTGAGACATGAAGATGTTCGGCCGAGGACTACTTGGTGGCTATAAAGAGGCATAATGTATGGAGCAATGTAATCCTTTGTGAGCTAGAGAGATCATGAGTGTTGTAGCCAATTGGCATTTTATGTTGGGCTATTCAGAGCCTTTGTAACCTTCCGTTCAATATTAATAAAAGAGATTCTTATGTTTCACTTGTTTTCTTCCGCTGCTTATGTTATCGATTTGAGATAGTTCTATGTGAACCTGTTATCTTGCCTTGCACGAGCGCAACTCCAGGCTCGTGCGGCATCACGCCCCAGCGATGGCGATGATTCGGGTTAAATCTAGCGAGGACGAGCGATTTCCCGGGTCGGAGCGTGACAAGTTGGTATCAGAGCGGTTCCATCCTTTGGACCGTGCGTGAATCTCTTTGACCCTCAGTTGCTTCGATATCGAAATTCAGTTGACTCTAAGTTGTTTCCGCAACCGCATGGCTCATGGATCTGCTCGACGCTACATTGGATGTTCCATACAATAAGTCTATATTAAGTTGCATACGTCTGCCACAAGTATGTCGTGACTATTACGTGATCTCCGGGTGCCATCGGAGAGTGTTGGTTGTACGAGGTGCAACGAGTTATGGGATGTTATTTGCACGCAGTGCAACGGGTAATAGAATGTTGGTCGCACGAAGTGCGAGGCATTATGTGTTATCGGTAGCACGGGATGCGAGGAAATATGAGTTATTGGTTGTACGAAGTGCAATGGATCGATATGTGAGACGATGCGTATTATGTGGCTACGCGAATGGTTATGTGTTATCGGTTGCACGAAGTACAGCAAGTCGTGGATCGTTTGTTGCATCGGTGCAACGAGTCGATACGGTATGATGTGCGTGTTGTATGGCTATACGGATGGATAGCGATATGTTATGCGAGATTGAGTAAAGACCTTAAGTATCGAGACTAAGTTGTTGCACGAGCTGCAACGTGCGGGATTCGAAGATCGCGGATGCGATAGTACGAGTCGAGATGGTCGCTAAGTCGAGTTTGAGTAAGCGAACGTTATGTTGGCCGTATGTCACATTGAGCTTCGAATAAGCGAACGTTGCGGGTGGGATCGAGATGATCACCATGGTACGGTTAGATTGAATGAGTTCCAAACTTAAGCTAACGTTAGAGCTGGGATCGGAAGGATCACCATACGGGACGGTTAAGTTGAGATAGAAGTCGGATCTATACGAAGTGTGATGTCGAGTAATGACTCGATTTCGAGTGGTATATGCAATACCAATTATGCGAGCAAGTATAGCGAAGTATTGTGTCGATAACGATAGGCTCGATCCTGAGTGGTATATAGGATACCACTTAGCGATGGTTATGTTAAGCCGGTTGGTGACTTGCGATAGGTTTCGTCGAAACGATTATGTTGTTATGATATATTTGTCCGCAACGGACGTGTAGTACCGAGACTTGATTGGGAATAAATTAAGAGAAGTCGATGCGAGTATGCCTTGATGAATAGAGTTGAACGATTATGTGCGAAGTCGTACTTACGGAGGA
This sequence comes from Iris pallida, assembly GCA_029216955.1. NCBI lineage: Eukaryota > Viridiplantae > Streptophyta > Magnoliopsida > Asparagales > Iridaceae > Iris > Iris pallida. The sequence goes on along the minus strand of JANAVB010040817.1, from coordinate 16,275,192 downwards.
TACGTCGGACGAGGATTCGCTAAGTATAAGTCGAACGATAGGCCGAGCATATGCGAATGAATGTTACGTTGAGGAAACAGTCAACCCGGTCGAATGTATGTTGAGTTTTGTACGGAGACTTCTTCGGAACATGTTGAGTAAGTATGGAGAAATTGTGCGAACGAATTTGGGTTAACGCGATGGATCGGTAGCACGATTGGAAGTGCGAGTTAGGGATACGAGAATGAATATGTGAATTGGAAATTGTGTCGCGATTATGGAAGTTAGCTATAACGGAATGAATCTTGGTGTGTGCAAGACTTGATTCGTATTCGAGTTCGGATAATGGCAATGATTGCAACGGGTTTGAGCTTATGAGAAAGGAAGATGTTCAAGTTATGCATATCGACGATGGTATTGAGGCGTATCAAAGACGATGTGCAATAACTCGGGGATACTCTGATCGAATGAACGAAAATTATGTTGAGCATTGTTGCTGGACGAATAAGATGCAAGTTAAGTTGAAGGTAGTTGGATGATGGCGGTAGAAATGCTTCGAGACATTGAGAGTGGATGTATGTTACTCGGAAGAAAACGAGAGTGTTTGGATTTCTTCGCGGATCACCACTATATTGACATTCTTGTCTTGAGCGAGCGCAACACCAGCCTCGCACATGCGTCACGTCAAAATTAGAACGATCATTCCGCGTGAGCACTGGTATGGTAATTCATCCAGTGGGGATGATCGAACTTGCAAGGCGTGGCAATTTGGATATAGATTCGTGGTTTGATGCGAAGGTGGAATTGAGGATTGTACGATATTGTCAACGGCAGTGCCTAAGTGACTCGAGTAGTTAACGGCGCATCAGTCGTACGGGAGTAGAGAAATTATGGATTGGCATGTCGGATTGGGTAAAGTCCCATAGGAAGCGTCAGAAATTGATTTGGCTCCGCGGTAGGATATAGCCTGGTTCGTTGTAACTGTCCCTCGTTGATGATCTTCAATTATCGAGCATAGTTTCGGGGCAGATGACCCTAGAAGACTTGACCGCCAAATCAAGTAAATGTTGAAGTCCCATAGGATGACCCTAAGGAAGTCGCGTAAGAAGGATAAAGAATAATTGAGTATATGTTGAGGAACGTGCCTAGTATAATGATGCGGTAAGGCGATTGCAAGAATTTTGTAATGCACGAGGGCGACGAGTAATAGAATGACCATAAGAGTTGTGTCGTAGATTGATTTGAGTAACGGTTAGGCTATGTATGTTGAGCGCACGATTTGAGTTATGGAATGAACTAGTCGGGATTGAATCAAAGTTTGAGTAAAAGATTTGTACTCGGTCGAGAATCGGAGATAGGCGTATCGTAAGAGACCTTGGGTCGGAAAGATTGTTGCCTTTGAGCATCGTAGACTCAAGTTGACCTCTGTGTCGGGAGAGTACGAGCATGATGTCTGGATAAGTTACCTAGCGGGGGTAGCCCCAGACGCAACGTATGGATAGAGCGAGAGAATGTGGATCACGTATGGATAGTTGCGTCGAGACTTAGTACGGATTGTAGACAAAGGAATTTGAGACATGTGGACGTAGTCCATGTCGTTAAGGCTAAGTGTTATGAACGATTGGATGAAAGACTTGAGTTATGCGAGAGATAGGAAACGGTTGGGCGAATAGGCGTTGCGGGAGCTCGTTGCGATCGGATGCACAATGACTTATGTAATGCATGCGTCAAGTGGCCGACGAGAAACTTATGAGATCGAATTTATGGATTTGAATCAAGTTATGTGCAGAGATGTTTGGAAGACGATCGCATGTTATGGGATACTGTATACGAAGAGTATTTGGGAATAGGTGCTAAGATTTGGCTAAGTCGAGTACGGATTGATTGGTACTTGAGGATTTAAGTTGAGTTTGTTAGTTGTCCCGATATCCTACAACTAAGCTTGGCTGAAATGCATATATTGGTGGGACGCCTAAAATATGTGTATGATCCAGACTGAGTTGTATGATTCAACGATAGTAGCACGAGATCGTGAAGCGATCTATGCGAGGCACTTGGATTAAGTGTTGGCTTCGGTTCGAGGACGAACCTGATTTTGAGTGGTATATTATGTAATGCCCCGCTCCGCATCGGTGCATTACGATGAGTCGTTGACTCGAAGAGTTGCGTTGACCCGATGAGGTATCGATGCGAATCGATGCAAGTGTTGCGTTGGCCAAAGGTAAGCTTTGAGTCGGTTGGAATCTATGAATCGAATCGATGCACAGAGTAAGTTCCGCTTGAGCAAGTGCTGATTTTAGTTGATCTGGTGTGCAGGCTATGCTTCTACACTGGACGATAAGAGGTCGGCATTTTTGCCTTATGCAATGAAGTGTCCGCGAAACCAAATCGAGGCCCTGCAACGGATTGTGGCATGGGCACGATAGGCCAAATCAACCGAGTAGAGCAAAGGAATGGCTAAGTCCGGGAGTTAGCTATGCGATCGAGTTATGGAAGCGAGACGCTTCAATCGGCAAAGATGGCAAGGCGTATCGGCTTAAGGTGGGCGGGTTCTTGACTCTCTCTCCCTATTCCTTCACGTCTAATAAAATGTGTTATGGTATGCATAATATGTTATCGAGTTAGCGAGCGTGGCTCGACGAGTAAGTGTCTAAGTATGCGTTGAACACTAAGATAGAACATTGAACAATCGAACAATTGAAGCATCGTGCATCGAGTGCACGAGTCGCAGTAGGGCAATGATGGTAGAACATTGAAAGACAATATCGAGATGTGCATCATGTGCACGGCTCCGAGAACATTGAACTCTAGGCGTAGAACATTGATTATGGTGCTGAGCGTGCCTTTGCGCACTTAAGCTACGAAATGACTAAGTAAATATGGAGTAGGCTATGCGAATAACATTATGAACGGGACGCGTGATTATGAGCACGAGACGACTAAGCCGTTGGGCGTCGTGCATCAATATGGATGTGTTGGGGCATAACGCCGACGGAGCTCCCCATATTTATGGTGGATTATGTTTATGGTACGGGAAACCGTTTATGTGCGACACTATGTTTATGGAATACGAGATCGGTTGGTACGCTATGGATTGTATGATATGGAACGTATTGCATGGTCAATGGACTCGGATTGCCCGTGCACGGGTGCGGCTTCCCTCGAACGGTTACGCCGGGGCGCCGGGACCGTTCGGCCTAGGAGGGAATTATATGTGGTATTTATGGTGCACAACATTCGGACGGATTGCGACCGTCCAGTGCTGTGATAAGCTATGATATCCGTAAGTTTGGGATCCTTCGACTACTGGGCTAGCAACCCGTATCGAAGCGATTGTAGGCTTACACATATGAGATGCCAAGTCCATTACGGTACGAAACACCGTGACCTTCATATAGATAGGGCCGGTGGGCTGAGATGAGAGCTGGGTACAGGCGCAGGGCCTGTCACCCATTATACATATGTTTACGTTTATGATTGGTCTAAGTTTATGAATGGTCGCTTACGTAAATGAGATGGTTTTATGTTAAGTTCTAACCACTGCAGGCTAAGGTAACGGGACGGAGATGAGCACGAACACTATGTTTATGTTTCATGTTATGGCTAACTGTGTCTGCTGCAGGAACACGGTACGGGACACATTTAAGATAAGTTGCTATGCTTGAGTATTGCTATGAAATTGATCCTAAGGCTAAATAGAAAGACCACAAAGTAAGATGCATGCTCACTAAATGATTAAGTGTTTGGTTTGGGTGTGAGCGGGTCTTGATCAGTGCGAAGCGAGGACGAAAGCACTAAGCCCCCACTAGTTTCTGTGCAGGCTCCGGTTATGATCAGCTCGGGGCGGAGCTTGGCTTGGACGTGCCGAGGCATGGAGTCCTTGGCGTTCAAGAGGAGCTTCCGCATATGCGTTCGGACTTGAGACATGAAGATGTTCGGCCGAGGACTACTTGGTGGCTATAAAGAGGCATAATGTATGGAGCAATGTAATCCTTTGTGAGCTAGAGAGATCATGAGTGTTGTAGCCAATTGGCATTTTATGTTGGGCTATTCAGAGCCTTTGTAACCTTCCGTTCAATATTAATAAAAGAGATTCTTATGTTTCACTTGTTTTCTTCCGCTGCTTATGTTATCGATTTGAGATAGTTCTATGTGAACCTGTTATCTTGCCTTACACGAGCGCAACTCCAGGCTCGTGCGGCATCACGCCCCAGCGATGGCGATGATTCGGGTTAAATCTAGCGAGGACGAGCGATTTTCCGGGTCGGGGCGTGACAATCTCTAACTCTAACCAACTAACATATGTCATCTCTAACTAACAATAACATAGACTAACACAACTATCTATCTAACTTATACAAGATATCACTATCTAACTTCTAAGATATCTCTAACCACTACGTAGATTCTAACATAACCACTAACATACTAACATATCCATATATACAACATCTAAATTTCTCTCCACTCCAATACTAACACACACACAAACACATATACCAAATCTATCCCCTCTCTTCTAACACATCCGTACACATCTATATACAAATACACTACCACTCAACTAAAACACAAATCACTCAACAAACCACACTAGTCTCAAGTCAAATAGGATGGCATGATCCTCCCAACTCTCTCACCTTCACAACACACACACTACACTACCATCTATACAACATCAAACACACTAGCACATATCCTCTATCAATCTTACTTCTCTCTACTAACCACACACATCCTCATCTCATTCAAACACACACACTATACTAACATATATTACATAATAATAATAATATATATATATATATATGTACTATATCATATATATTCTTGACAACCTATGATACCTACATTCACATGATATCCATACTACATAGGCTCATAGGATACACAAAATGTCCATGTCGTATAGTCACTCTTCTACTTAAAACCAATAATGTACCAATTGAACCTTCACTAAATTCTAGGGTTAAAGTATGTTGTAGCTCTTCGTGTTAGCTTTTCGAAACTTCAAACGGATCACATTTTCGTGTATGGAAGCTCTCGGAATCGCAAAAATACCGAAACGCGTTCATCTTTCGGACAACTAACACTCAAACAGTTTTACAGAAAGTTCTAGAACGAATTTGGCTATTAAAATATATATTTGGAAAGCTAACTTAGATATGGTTTTTTTAAAAAAAAATAGGAGATTAATCAAAGTTCTGAACTAAAAGCTATGGCATTTCTAAGTTGCTATGGTTACTAAAAACGTGGATAAAAATTATGACGAATTTGGGTTGTTTTGGACAAAAGAAACACATGTAGGCCAAGATACTTGGATACCTGTAACACCCTATTTTCTAAAATTAAGGATTGTTGAAAATTTATTATTTTTTATTATTTATTAGTGGTATTTTAGTCATGGTATGATTTTCTGGTGATTTTAGTTAAGTTAAACCATTTCTAAAGTCATGCTAAGTCATGACTTATGACTTTGTGATTTTGGTTAGTATAACTTAGTGTAAATCCTAGTTTTCTCTAACCTAGAAGTTGCCATGACCATGAGAACTTGACCATAGGCTTAGAATATCATTTTAGTGGTTTTAGCCTAAGGGGGTATTTTGGTAATTTTCTAGGAATTAAGAAGGATTAGTGAGATTTTACTATTCATGGACTTTTGATTTGTGACTTGATGATCCCTAACCTATTTACCCTAATCTATAGGTTAGACCCTAACCTAGAATGACTAAGGATTAGATATTATCATTGGGTCAAGCTTAGAAATATCTATTTACCTTTAATAGGATATTTTGGTTGATTTATGCAAAAGATCTATTATATGGCTCTTTAGTCCATTTCTTAACCATGAAGGTTTGAACCACCACCTTGCCTTGGTATGGCCGGCCAAGAGACCCCCATGACACCCCCTTGCCACCCCCATTCCTATAAAACTAACACTTAGGATTATTTCCAAGTTTCATGACAAATCAATTCACAAGAAAAACCCAAGAATCCTTCCACTCTATTTCCCATAACTTTCTCAATACTCAAGCTTTGAACCTCTAGTTTTCTCCATTAGGTCACCTACAATCTAAGGGAGCCTAGGGAAGTGTGCTACTCAGATTTTAGCAAGGAAGGACAAGTTGGGCTTTGAGGCTAATCACCCTTCATTTTGTGATTTTCAAGACATTTCACACATTAAGGTATTATGGCTAAACCTATTTAGATTATTGATTTTTCTTCATTATTGCATGCATATAGTTATAATATAGTTGTGGGTAGGGTTTGGTAAAATTTTAGGATTGTTTGGTGTCGTATCGGACACGTATCCTACATGTAAAACCCTAATTTTGCTCACTGTTTTTGTTCACTGTCATAGTATATTAACTCACTGTTTTCCAAATCTTTTTGAACCAAAACCTAGCCTAGCTAACCCTAACCCTAACCCTGTGTCACTGAGCACGTATTGGTTTGTGTCGTGTCCAAAATTGGATACAACAGCTCTCAGTTTACACTGTTTAGACACTGCACAGTGCACATGAAATGTGCCCTGCTACCACAGTGTCCAACCACACTCTACACGCCACTTGGACATGTCAAACTTGACACACGACACGGGGCAATGACTGATAGGTCATCCCCAAAGTTTGGGATGACCTCGTGTCCTGTCGGACACGGAATCGACTCTCAAAGGGTCGTTCAGTGCACAGTGTACACACACAGACACTCGACTTTGAGCGTGTCGTGTCCACTCTACACGACACGTGGACACTTCGTACTGACACGAGCACGAAGCCTATACATAGGTGAACACGTGGACGCAATCACTTGGGTGTGTCGTGTCCCGTGTCGCGAACACGAGACACGGAAAAACACGACTACACGGTCTGAAACACGAATTTTGGGGTTTCTGATACGCATGTCGTGTCCACTCTACACGACACGTGGATGCATATCAGGCACATGGACACGTAGCCTAGACCTAGGCGCACCTTCGGGTACGAGCACGAGGCCTGTGTCGCCTTGTGTCGTGTCCTAGACCATTTTTGGTTTTACACTGATACGCACTGTATCAGTGTACATCCTTTTACCCGATCGACTTTGAAACCTTGTGGACACGCCGTGTCGTATCATGACACCGTGTCAGGCTACTAGGGACCTAGACTAACCTAGGGGCTATCATTACCAACCAACCTTAGGCCATCATAGTTCGATTTGGGTGGAGTTTGAACTAACCCAAATCGAGTGTGTGCAGTCCCAAATTCTAGTTTTCTGAAATTATCCTAGTTTTTAAAATCCAATTTCAAATGTATTTTTCTATATTTTTATGAGTGTAAATATATGTATACAGTATGTATATACGTGATATATATGTATATGTGAGTGTGGGTCAATTTTGGGAGTTTTTGGTTGGGTATATGTGTAGTTGTATATATATACATATGTATGTATATATGTATTCTGTGTGTGTGTGTGTGTGTGTGTGTTTGGGACTGGAATTTGGTTCCAGGAACCTGGAACCCTTCCCCCCTACTGTCCTGTGTTCATTCCCCCTCTCTCTCACTGTCCTTTACTCACTCTCTCATTCTCTCTCTCTCTCTCTCTCTCTCTCTCTCTCTCTCTAAGTGACCCTCTCACTTTCCCCTCTATATATATATATATATATATATATATATATATAATGTATATATAAGTTTATATGTATATATATATATATATATATATATATATGAATATACATATATATGATATATATGTATACTTTTTGTATTAGGTCTCAATATGCTATATATAGTGTATTATATGTATGTGGGTTTGAATTATATATAGTATTCATATTTTGGGTATATGGATAGTAGATAGATATATTCATATATATATATATATATTCTAGTTATAGGTTTATATGAAAACCCCATCATTAGCCTATGGCCAAGATCATTAGCCTATGGCTAGGGGCTAACCCTAATGGCCCAAAACCCAACTAGTGGACCCTTGTTGACTAAGGGTTGACCAAAGTCAACCTTAGGTCAAAGTGACCTAGTTAACCTAGAAATGACTAGGAATGACCTAAAACAACTAGTTTGACTAGTTTGACTAAAACCCTAACTAGTTGACTAGTGTTGACCTAACTTTGACTAGTTTGACTTTAGAGTTGACCAAGAGTTGACTTTTGACCAATTTAACCTAGAATCATGTAGTTTGCATAGTAGACTTCATTTTACTATTTAGAACACATTGTGACTTGTGTTGCTCTGATCAGGAGCCAGACACCTCTCCTCAGACTGCATATTCTCTACAGACATTCATACAGCAGGCGAGTACATTCTCTGACCGTTTCATACTTGTTCAGGCTTTACTTCTCGCTCTAGATTACTTTACTTGTTGCTGTCACATTGGTAACACGGATTGGTACTATATGGATCTTTACATGAGATATTATCCCTCTCGGGAGCATCGGGTACTTCATGTTATGTGTGTTTCACTATCATCATGTACTCCTATGCTTCCATCATTCATGTGCACTCATGTGATCATGTACTCTCATGTTTACTGAGCCCTCATGTATACTATCATGTGCACCCTTTCATGGGCCCCATGTGATATCATGTACAATAACGTAACTTGTATAGATCCTTGTGTATTGATTGGGGTAACGGGGGAGTAGAAGTGGACATGTGAATAATTCCAAAGTAGTGTAATCATGTGCAAACTCAGTAGTGTAATCATGTATAAATTCTAGCCATTTACATGCCTATCTTGTGCTCTACATCACTAGTCACTTACAATTCTCTATATACAGTAGATATTTCATTACAGCTATCTCTTTTACAGCGTATATTTCCTTTTAGCAGTTCATGTATCTTACTCTATTGCCTGTATCGTATTTCCTAACCTGATATGAACTGCGTGAAATGTATTGTGCTCGTTCCTGTCCTGATTGGACCTGTTGAAAATATTACAGAGGATAAGGACGAGGCATGGGTGACTACTTATTATGGAGCAGGACTAGATGACACTTGTATTGAGGACCCTCAGCAGGTTCCACCTACAACTGAGGAGGATGTTCCAGTAGTCTAGACCAGTTTAGTCTAGGCAGTCTTTTCTATATCATTTTGTCTCATATTCTGAGTTGTATTTTGAGATGTGGAGATGTATAGACTCTTAGACTTATTGTATTATGAGTTGACATTCTGGATGTTATGTATCTTAGACACTTAGACTTATTTTATCTATGCTATGGTTCTCTTTGAGTTACTATCTATCTTCTGTCTTTCATTTTTCTACCTTAGATGTGATTGAGACTATATGTTGTGATGTTATCTCCACTCGGAGAGTATAAACTGTACAGATACCTTTATATTGTTAGATGATTGACCTAGGACAGCGTTCTACCGCCGACACTGCGGCGTAGGCTGGACGTACCCACTTCTTGTGCCCTTACTCTAGGGTGCGGGTCGTGATACGTTTTTAGTGGTGGCCCATGCAGGTCGAGTTTATGTAGTGGCTTTCGAACTAGAGTATCACTACAGCCTGCGATAGGATTTGAGAAGTAGGCTTAGAGAGAGTGGATACTCAATCACTGCTAGGATACCTTGAGAGATTCCTGGGATGACCCTTGAGAATCCCATTTGAAATTACGATTTAAACTCCTTTTTCCTTGATTGAATTTGGTTTTGGAGGATTCACTGTAGAACTTTGAATCCTGGTGTTAGTTGATGATTTTGAAATTTTGTAGTTGTTGATTTTAATTTCTTAGTGTTAGATTAATACCTTTTATTTTTTTAGGGTACTCAATCACAATTATGAGAAAACTCTTATCTGTTTCCTGCCATCTAAATTCCTGTTGAAGGTTTGCTTCCTTGAATAAATGTCCTCCCTTGAATTATCATTTTATATCTCAGTATTGATTCCTTGTTTGATCTGTCTCCATGATGGGTATGGAGACACGATCTCATCGTCTCGATCAGGGAGATACCACTGAGGGGTCTACCACTCCTCGTCCTGATCAGCAGGGCCCCGAGACTGCAGTTCCTATTGTGCCAGCTCAGGCTAGGATATCTGCAGCCTATGGGAGTGCACCTCTCCCTACTCTGAGACTTTCTTCTGTCATCCCGAACGTTCTTCAGCAGTAGTCGTCATCAGAATCAGAGGACGTGGCACAGTTGTTTTCCTTCTTCCAGCAGATAGTGGAAACTCAGCGGCAACAGTTGTTCAAGAGGGGACGGGATGCTCGTGGTACCAGCAGCAGTAGAGGCCAGGCCAAGAGGCCCCATGTGCAGTTTCAGCAGACGCAGACCCCAGTGGGAGTTCAGCAAGTGCAGCATCAGTATCAGGGTCAGGACCCGAAGACAATCAGTTGTCCCTATTGCAAGAAGTCGGGACATGGATGGGGTGAGTGCAGGAAGAGGTTGGGCTGGTGCCTAATATGTGGGGCAGCGGACCACCAGCTGAGGGAGTGTTCCCAGTACACAGGCAGAGTAGCACAGGAAGCAGCACCAGGAGCAGAAGCCAAGGCTCCGGTAGGACAGCAGCAGAGAGGACCGTTACAGCCACAGCAGCAGAGATTTTTGCAGTTCCAGCAGCAGGCTGGAAGAGGTCAGCAGGGGCGTGCTTACGCCATGACAGTTGAGGATGCTCAGGCAGTTGGCGATGTGTTTGCAGGTTCTGTTCTTCTAAATTCTATTTCCACCTTGCTTCATTATATCTATCTTAAAATCCAATTCCATCTGCTCCTACCTATTCTTTATTAGTGATCAGTTTTGACCTGGTAGTTCATTTGGTTTTGTCGATTGTTTGTTGTTTCTTTATCTCTTACTTAGGAGTAGGAGTAGGAGTAGCTTTAGCTATTAATATAATTCTTGACTAACTCTTTTGTCAAGAATTTTCCTCTTAAATAAATTAATTTATGTGTTATGCCTTTTGACTTAGAGTTGATAGGGTAGCTCTGACCATAGAATGGTGACCCTTTTTGCCCTGTGATTTATTGTTTCCTTATCTTCCTAGTCTATGCCCATGACCAGGACTATGTATCTTCTTTCATCATTCCACCCTTACTTATATCTTATGCTACAAATTTATCCTTAGTTTTACAAGCTTATCCTTTTTCGAGCTTGATCATGATATATTTTATTGGGTGCGCACCCACTAACATATTGTCTAATCAGAACCGGCGCATGATGGTCTGATCAACCTATTGCATTTTGGTTCGCCTTTTCATATATTAATCTACGTGGATGGAGACACAGTTAAACTTACCCTAGAATCTTATCCGCAACAGCCTTGATGATTGTTGTTTCCTTACTTTCCCAATTTGGACACCTTAGATTGCTTGTACGTATTGATACCATAGGACAGTATTGATCTAGAATGACTAGTGCACCTGGATGAGACCGCAGATTGTTCCATTTAACCTGTTCCCCTGATACCACTATTTCATCACGATTTTTGGTTCAATTAGGCCATGGACCTTTCCCACTCTAAATTATGATCACCGTAGACACGTTACCGTGACTTTTAAATTTGGAGCACAAGACTAGTTGTTTTCTCAAAACTAATTTCACATACATGACCTAGACATGACATACTACACCCATGACCTTAGTGTCCCACTCAGGCATACCATTGTGTGCTTCATTTACTTAGTACGATTTTCCTGACCCGAGACTCCATCCTGATTTACCCCATGGAGTTACTTTTGGCTTCGATTTAAATTGAGGACACCTTATGACCTAAAACTGCCAACCAATTTTTGGACATGACCCAGTATAGGTCTACTACCCATATTTTGCTTATTTGACCTTGTATGTTACCTAGGTAGTGGCTTCGTCCCTGATTGTTGGAGGTTTGACCTAGGAGGAGTACGACCATCTAAATTTCGAGGACGAAATTATTTTAAGGTGGGTAGACTTGTAACACCCTGTTTTCTGAAATTAAGGATTGTTGAAAATTTATTATTTTTTATTATTTATTAGTGGTATTTTAGTCATGGTATGATTTTCTGGTGATTTTAGTTAAGTTAAACCATTTCTAAAGTCATGCTAAGTCATGACTTATGACTTTGTGATTTTGGTTAGTATAACTTAGTGTAAATCCTAGTTTTCTCTAACCTAGAAGTTGCCATGACCATGAGAACTTGACCATAGGCTTAGAATATCATTTTAGTCGTTTTAGCCTAAGGGAGTATTTTGGTAATTTTCTAGGAATTAAGAAGGATTAGTGAGATTTTACTATTCATGGACTTTTGATTTGTGACTTGATGATCCCTAACCTATTTATCCTAATCTATAGGTTAGACCCTAACCTAGAATGACTAAGGATTAGATATTATCATTGGGTCAAGCTTAGAAATATCTATTTACCTTTAATAGGATATTTTGCTTGATTTATGCAAAAGATCTATTATATGGCTCTTTAGTCCATTTCTTAACCATGAAGGTTTGAACCACCACCTTGCCTTGGTATGGCCGGCCAAGAGACCCCCATGACACCCCCTTGCCACCTCCATTCCTATAAAACTAACACTTAGGATTATTTCCAAGTTTCATGACAAATCAATTCACAAGAAAAACCCAAGAATCCTTCCACTCTATTTCCCATAACTTTCTCAATACTCAAGCTTTGAACCTCTAGTTTTCTCCATTAGGTCACCTACAATCTAAGGGAGCCTAGGGAAGTGTGCTACTCAGATTTTAGCAAGGAAGGACAAGTTGGGCTTTGAGGCTAATCACCCTTCATTTTGTGATTTTTAAGACATTTCACACATTGAGGTATTATGGCTAAACCTATTTAGATTATTGATTTTTCTTTATTATTGCATGCATATAGTTATAATATAGTTGTAGGTAGGGTTTGGTAAAATTTTAGGGTTGTTTGGTGTCGTATCGGACACGTATCCTACATGTAAAACCCTAATTTTGCTCACTATTTTTGTTCACTGTCATAGTATATTAACTCACTGTTTTCCAAATCTTTTTGAACCAAAACCTAGCCTAGCTAACCCTAACCCTAACCCTGTGTCACTGAGCACGTATTGGTTTGTGTCGTGTCCAAAATTGGACACAACAGCTCTCAGTTTACACTGTTTAGACACTGTACAGTGCACATGAAATGTGTCCTGCTACCACAGTGTCCAACCACACTCTACACGCCACTTGGACACGTCAAACTTGACACACGACACGGGGCAATGACTGACAGGTCATCCCCAAAGTTTGGGATGACCTCGTGTCCTGTCGGACACGGAATCGACTCTCAAAGGGTCGTTCAGTGCACAGTGTACACACACAGACACTCGACTTTGAGCGTGTCGTGTCCACTCTACACGACACATGGATACTTCGTACTGACACGAGCACGAAGCCTATACATAGGCGAACATGTGGACGCAATCACTTGGGTGTGTCGTGTCCCGTGTCGCGAACACGAGATACGGGAAAACACGACTACACGGTCTGAAACACGAATTTTGGGGTTTCTGATACGCATGTCGTGTCCACTCTACATGACACGTGGACGCGTATCAGACACATGGACACGTAGCCTAGACCTAGGCGCACCTTCGGGTACGAGCACGAGGCCTGTGTCGCCTTGTGTCGTGTCCTAGACCATTTTTGGTTTTACACTGATACGCACTGTATCAGTGTACATCCTTTTACCCGATCGACTTTGAAACCTTGTGGACACGCCGTGTCGTGTCATGACACCGTGTCAGGCTACTAGGGACCAAGACTAACCTAGGGGCTATCATTACCAACCAACCTTAGGCCATCATAGTTCGATTTGGGTGGAGTTTGAACTAACCCAAATCGAGTGTGTGCAGTCCCAAATTCTAGTTTTCTGAAATTATCCTAGTTTTTAAAATCCAATTTCAAATGTATTTTTCTATATTTTTATGAGTGTAAATATATGTATACAGTATGTATATACGTGATATATATGTATATGTGAGTGTGGGTCAATTTTGGGAGTTTTTGGTTGGGTATATGTGTAGTTGTATATATATACATATGTATGTATATATGTATTCTGTGTGTGTGTGTGTTTGGGACTGGAATTTGGTTCCAGGAACCTGGAACCCTTCCCCCTACTGTCCTGTGTTCATTCCCCCTCTCTCTCACTGTCCTTTACTCAGTCTCTCATTCTCTCTCTCTCTCTCTCTAAGTGACCCTCTCACTTTCCCCTCTATATATATATATATATATATATATATATATATATATATATATATATATATATATATATATATATATATATATAATATATATATAAGTTTATATGTATATATATATATGAATATACATATATATGATATATATGTATACTTTTTGTATTAGGTCTCAATATGCTATATATAGTGTATTATATGTATGTGGGTTGAATTATATATAGTATTCATATTTTGGGTATATGGATAGTAGATAGATATATTCATATATATAAAAATATATATATATATATATATATATATATATATATATATATATATATATATATATATATATATATATATATATATATATATATTCTAGTTATAGGTTTATATGAAAACCCATCATTAGCCTATGGCTAGGGGCTAACCCTAATGGCCCAAAACCCAACTAGTGGACCCTTGTTGACTAAGGGTTGACCAAAGTCAACCTTAGGTCAAAGTGACCTAGTTAACCTAGAAATGACTAGGAATGACCTAAAACAACTAGTTTGACTAGTTTGACTAAAACCCTAACTAGTTGACTAGTGTTGACCTAACTTTGACTAGTTTGACTTTAGAGTTGACCAAGAGTTGACTTTTGACCAATTTAACCTAGAATCATGTAGTTTTCATAGTAGACTTCATTTTACTATTTAGAACACATTGTGACTTGTGTTGCTCTGATCAGGAGCCAGACACCTCTCCTCAGACTGCATATTCTCTACAGACATTCATACAGCAGGCGAGTACATTCTCTGACCGTTTCATACTTGTTCAGGCTTTACTTCTCGCTCTAGATTACTTTACTTGTTGCTGTCACATTGGTAACACGGATTGGTACTATATGGATCTTTACATGAGATGTTATCCCTCTCGGGAGCATCGGGTACTTCATGTTATGTGTGTTTCACTATCATCATGTACTCCTATGCTTCCATCATTCATGTGCACTCATGTGATCATGTACTCTCATGTTTACTGAGCCCTCATGTATACTATCATGTGCACCCTTTCATGGGCCCCATGTGATATTATGTACAATAACGTAACTTGTATAGATCCTTGTGTATTGATTGGGGTAACGGGGGAGTAGAAGTGGACATGTGAATAATTCCAAAGTAGTGTAATCATGTGCAAACTCAGTAGTATAATCATGTATAAATTCTAGCCATTCACATGCCTATCTTGTGCTCTACATCACTAGTCACTTACAGTTCTCTATATACAGTAGATATTTCATTAAAGTTATCTCTTTTACAGCGTATATTTTCTTTCAGCAGTTCATGTATCTTACTCTATTGCCTGTATCGTATTTCCTAACCTGATATGAACTGCGTGAGATGTATTATGCTCGTTCCTGTCCTGATTGGACCTGTTGAAAATATTACAGAGGATGAGGATGAGGCATGGGTGACTACTTATTATGGAGCAGGACTAGATGACACTTGTATTGAGGACCCTCAACAGGTTCCACCTACAACTGAGGAGGATGTTCCAGTAGTCTAGACCAGTTTAGTCTAGGCAGTCTTTTCTATATCATTTTGTCTCACATTCTGAGTTGTATTTTAAGATGTGGAGATGTATAGACTCTTAGACTTATTGTATTATGAGTTGACATTCTGGATATTATGTATCTTAGACACTTAGTTTCATCTATGCTATGGTTCTCTTTGAGTTACTATCTAGCTTCTGTCTTTCATTTTTCTACCTTAGATGTGATTGAGACTATATGTTGTGATGTTACCTCCACTCGGAGAGTATAAACTGTACAGGTACCTTTATATTGTTAGATGATTGACCTAGGACAGCGTTCTACCGCCGACACTGCGGCGTAGGCTGGACGTACCCACTTCTCGTGCCCTTACTCTAGGGTGCGGGTCGTGACACGTTTTTAGTGGTGGCCCATGCAGGTCGAGTTTATGTAGTGGTATTCGAACTAGAGTATCACTACAGCATGCGATAGGATTTGAGAAGTAGGCTTAGAGAGAGTGGATACTCAATCACTGCTAGGATACCTTGAGAGATTCCTGGGATGACCCTTGAGAATCCCATTTGAAATTACGATTTAAACTCCTTTTCCCTTGATTGAATTTGGTTTTGGAGGATTCACTGTAGAACTTTGAATCCTGGTGTTAGTTGATGATTTTGAAATTTTGTAGTTGTTGATTTTAATTTCTTAGTGTTAGATTAATACCTTTTATTTTTTTAGGGTACTCAATCACAATTATGAGAAAACTCTTATCTGTTTCCTGCCATCTAAATTCCTGTTGAAGGTTTGCTTCCTTGAATAAATGTCCTCCCTTGAATTATCATTTTATATCTCAGTATTGATTCCTTGTTTGATCTGTCTCCAGGATGGGTATGGAGACACGATCTCATCGTCTCGATCAGGGAGATACCACTGAGGGGTCTACCACTCCTCGTCCTGATCAGCAGGGCCCCGAGACTGCAGTTCCTGTTGTGCCAGCTCAGGCTAGGATATCTGCAGCCTATGGGAGTGCACCTCTCCCTACTCTGAGACTTTCTTCTGTCATCCCGAACATTCTTCAGCAGCAGTCGTCATCAGGATCAGAGGACGTGGCACAGTTGTTTTCCTTCTTCCAGCAGATAGTGGAAACTCAGCGGCAACAGTTGTTCAAGAGGGGACGGGACGCTCGTGGTACCAGCAGCAGTAGAGGCCAGGCCAAGAGGCCCCATGTGCAGTTTCAGCAGACGCAGACCCCAGTGGGAGTTCAGCAAGTGCAGCATCAGTATCGGGGTCAGGACCCGAAGATAATCAGTTGTCTCTATTGCAAGAAGTCGGGACATGGATGGGGTGAGTGCAGGAAGAGGTTGGGCTGGTGCCTAATATGTAGGGCAGCAGACCACCAGCTGAGGGAGTATTCCCAGTACACAGGCAGAGTAGCACAAGGAGCAGCACCAGGAGCAGGAGCCAAGGCTCCGGTAGGACAGCAGCAGAGAGGACCGTTACAGCCACAGCAGCAGAGATTTTTGCAGTTCCAGCAGCAGGCTGGAAGAGGTCAGCAGGGGCGTGCTTACGCCATGACAGTTGAGGATGCTCAGGCAGTTGGCGATGTGTTTGCAGGTTCTGTTCTTCTAAATTCCATTTCCACCTTGCTTCATTATATCTATCTTAAAATCCAATTCCATCTGCTCCTACCTATTCTTTATTAGTGATCAGTTTTGACCTGGTAGTTCATTTGGTTTTGTCGATTGTTTGTTGTTTCTTTATCTCTTACTTAGGAGTAGGAGTAGGAGTAGCTTTAGCTATTAATATAATTCTTGACTAACTCTTTTGTCAAGAAATTTCCTCTTAAATAAATTAATTTATGTGTTATGCCTTTTGACTTAGAGTTGATAGGGTAGCTCTGACCATAGAATGGTGACCCTTTTTGCCCTGTGATTTATTGTTTCCTTATCTTCCTAGTCTATGCCCATGACCAGGACTATGTATCTTCTTTCATCATTCCACCCTTACTTATATCTTATGCTACAAATTTATCCTTAGTTTTACAAGCTTATCCTTTTTCAAGCTTGATCATGATATATTTTATTGGGTGCGCACCCACTAACATATTGTCTAATCAGAACCGGCGCATGATGGTCTGATCAACCTATTGCATTTTGGTTCGCCTTTTCATATATTAATCTACGTGGATGGAGACACAGTTAAACTTACCCTAGAATCTTATCCGCAACAGCCTTGATGATTGTTGTTCCCTTACTTTCCCAATTTGGACACCTTAGATTGCTTGTACGTATTGATACCATAGGACAGTATTGATCTAGAATGACTAGTGCACCTGGATGAGACCGCAGATTGTTCCATTTAACCTGTTCCCCTGATACCACTATTTCATCACGATTTTTGGTTCAATTAGGCCATGGACCTTTCCCACTCTAAATTATGATCACCGTAGACACGTTACCGTGACTTTTAAATTTGGAGCACAAGACTAGTTGTTTTCTCAAAACTAATTTCACATACATGACCTAGACATGACATACTACACCCATGACCTTAGTGTCCCACTCAGGCATACCATTGTGTGCTTTATTTACTTAGTACGATTTTCCTGACCCGAGACTCCATCCTGATTTACCCCTTGGAGTTACTTTTGGCTTCGATTTAAATTGAGGACACCTTATGACCTAAAACTGCCAACCAATTTTTGGACATGACCCAGTATAGGTCTACTACCCATATTTTGCTTATTTGACCTTGTATGTTGCCTAGGTAGTGGCTTCGTCCCTGATTGTTGGAGGTTTGACCTAGGAGGAGTACGACCATCTAAATTTCGAGGACGAAATTATTTTAAGGTGGGTAGACTTGTAACACCCTGTTTTCTGAAATTAAGGATTGTTGAAAATTTATTATTTTTTATTATTTATTAGTGGTATTTTAGTCATGGTATGATTTTCTGGTGATTTTAGTTAAGTTAAACCATTTCTAAAGTCATGCTAAGTCATGACTTATGACTTTATGATTTGGTTAGTATAACTTAGTGTAAATCCTAGTTTTCTCTAACCTAGAAGTTGCCATGACCATGAGAACTTGACCATAGGCTTAGAATATCATTTTAGTCGTTTTAGCCTAAGGGAGTATTTTGGTAATTTTCTAGGAATTAAGAAGGATTAGTGAGATTTTACTATTCATGGACTTTTGATTTGTGACTTGATGATCCCTAACCTATTTACCCTAATCTATAGGTTAGACCCTAACCTAGAATGACTAAGGATTAGATATTATCATTGGGTCAAGCTTAGAAATATCTATTTACCTTTAATAGGATATTTGCTTGATTTATGCAAAAGATCTATTATATGGCTCTTTAGTCCATTTCTTAACCATGAAGGTTTGAACCACCACCTTGCCTTGGTATGGCCGGCCAAGAGACCCCCATGACACCCCCTTGCCACCCCCATTCCTATAAAACTAACACTTAGGATTATTTCCAAGTTTCATGACAAATCAATTCACAAGAAAAACCCAAGAATCCTTCCACTCTATTTTCCATAACTTTCTCAATACTCAAGCTTTGAACCTCTAGTTTTCTCCATTAGGTCACCTACAATCTAAGGGAGCCTAGGGAAGTGTGCTACTCAGATTTTAGCAAGGAAGGACAAGTTGGGCTTTGAGGCTAATCACCCTTCATTTTGTGATTTTTAAGACATTTCACACATTGAGGTATTATGGCTAAACCTATTTAGATTATTGATTTTTCTTCATTATTGCATGCATATAGTTATAATATAGTTGTGGGTAGGGTTTGGTAAAATTTTAGGGTTGTTTGGTGTCGTATCGGACACGTATCCTACATGTAAAATCCTAATTTTGCTCACTGTTTTTGTTCACTGTCATAGTATATTAACTCACTGTTTTCCAAATCTTTTTGAACCAAAACCTAGCCTAGCTAACCCTAACCCTAACCCTGTGTCACTGAGCACGTATTGGTTTGTGTCGTGTCCAAAATTGGACACAACAGCTCTCAGTTTACACTGTTTAGACACTGCACAGTGCACATGAAATGTGCCCTGCTACCACAGTGTCCAACCACACTCTACACGCCACTTGGACACGTCAAACTTGACACACGACATGGGGCAATGACTGACAGGTCATCCCCAAAGTTTGGGATGACCTCGTGTCCTGTCGGACACGGAATCGACTCTCAAAGGGTCGTTCAGTGCACAGTGTACACACACAGACACTCGACTTTGAGCGTGTCGTGTCCACTCTACACGACACGTGGACACTTCGTACTGACACGAGCACGAAGCCTATACATAGGCGAACACGTGGACGCAATCACTTGGGTGTGTCGTGTCCCGTGTCGCGAACACGAGACACGGGAAAACACGACTACACGGTCTGAAACACGAATTTTGGGGTTTCTGATACGCATGTCGTGTCCACTCTACACGACACATGGACGCGTATCAGGCACATGGACACGTAGCCTAGACCTAGGCGCACCTTCGGGTACGAGCACGAGGCCTGTGTCGCCTTGTGTCGTGTCCTAGACCATTTTTGGTTTTACACTGATACGCACTGTATCAGTGTACATCCTTTTACCCGATCGACTTTGAAACCTTGTGGACACGCCGTGTCGTGTCATGACACCGTGTCAGGCTACTAGGGACCTAGACTAACCTAGGGGCTATCATTACCAACCAACCTTAGGCCATCATAGTTCGATTTGGGTGGAGTTTGAACTAACCCAAATCGAGTGTGTGTAGTCCCAAATTCTAGTTTTCTGAAATTATCCCAGTTTTAAAATCCAATTTCAAATGTATTTTTCTATATTTTTATGAGTGTAAATATATGTATACAGTATGTATATACGTGATATATGTATATGTGAGTGTGGGTCAATTTTGGGAGTTTTTGGTTGGGTATATGTGTAGTTGTATATATATACATATGTATGTATATATGTATTCTGTGTGTGTGTGTGTTTGGGACTGGAATTTGATTCCAGGAACCTGGAACCCTTCCCCCTACTGTCCTGTGTTCATTCTCCCTCTCTCTCACTGTCCTTTACTCAGTCTCTCATTCTCTCTCTCTCTCTCTCTAAGTGACCCTCTCACTTTCCCCTCTATATATATATATATATATATATATATATATATATATATATATATATATATATATATATATATATATATATATATATATATAGATATATATATATATATATATATATATATATATATATAATGTATATATAAGTTTATATGTATATATATATGAATATACATATATATGATATATATGTATACTTTTTGTATTAGGTCTCAATATGCTATATATAGTGTATTATATGTATGTGGGTTTGAATTATATATAGTATTCATATTTGGGTATATGGATAGTAGATAGATATATTCATATATATATATATATATATATATATATATATTATATATATATATATATATATATATATATATATATATATATATATATATATATATATTCTAGTTATAGGTTTATATGAAAACCCCATCATTAGCCTATGGCCAAGATCATTAGCCTATGGCTAGGGGCTACCCTAATGGCCCAAAACCCAACTAGTGGACCCTTGTTGACTAAGGGTTGACCAAAGTCAACCTTAGGTCAAAGTGACCTAGTTAACCTAGAAATGACTAGGAATGACCTAAAACAACTAGTTTGACTAGTTTGACTAAAACCCTAACTAGTTGACTAGTGTTGACCTAACTTTGACTAGTTTGACTTTAGAGTTGACCAAGAGTTGATTTTGACCAATTTAACCTAGAATCATTAGTTTGCATAGTAGACTTCATTTTACTATTTAGAACCATTGTGACTTGTGTTGCTCTGATCAGGAGCCAGACACCTCTCCTCAGACTGCATATTCTCTACAACATTCATACAGCAGGCGAGTACATTCTCTGAACCGTTTCATACTTGTCAGGCTTTACTTCTCGCTCTAGATTACTTTACTTGTTGCTGTCACATTGGTAACACGGATCGGGTACTTCATGTTATGTGTGTTTCACTATCATCATGTACTCCTATGCTTCCATCATTCAGGCACTCATGTGATCATGTACTCTCATGTTTACTGAGCCCTCATGTATACTATCCATGTGCACCCTTTCATGGGCCCCATGTGATATCATGTACAATAAACGTAACTTGTATAGATCCTTGTGTATTGATTGGGGGTAACGGGGGAGTAGAAGTGGACATGTGAATAATTCCAAAGTAGTATAATCATGTGCAAACTCAGTAGTGTAATCATGTATAAATTCTAGCCATTCACATGCCTATCTTGTGCTCTACATCACTAGTCACTTACAGTTCTCTATACAGTAGATATTTCATTACAGCTATCTCTTTTACAGTATTTCCTTTCAGCAGTTCATGTATCTTACTCTATTGCCTGTATCGTATTTCCTAACCTGATATGAACTGCGTGAGATGTATTATGCTCGTTTCTGTCCTGATTGGACCTGTTGAAAATATTACAGAGGATGAGGACGAGGATGGGTGACTACTTATTATGAGCAGGACTAGATGACACTTGTATTGAGGACCCTCAGCAGGTTCCACCTACAACTGAGGAGGATGTTCCAGTAGTCTAGACCAGTTTAGTCTAGGCAGTCTTTTCTATATCATTTTGTCTCACATTCTGAGTTGTATTTTGAGATGTGGAGATGTATAGACTCTTAGACTTATTATATTATGGTTGACATTCTGGATGTTATGTATCTTAGACACTTAGACTTATTTCATCTATGCTATGGTTCTCTTTGAGTTACTATCTACTTCTGTCTTTATTTTTCTACCTTAGATGTGATTGAGACTATATGTTTGTGATGTTACCTCCACTCGGAGAGTATAAACTATACAGGTACCTTTATATTGTTAGTGATTGACCTAGGACAGCGTTCTACCGCCGTCACTGCGGCGTAGGCTGGACGTACCATCGCGTGCCCTTACTCTGGGTGCGGGTCGTGACATACCAACATAGCTATCTAAATAAACTTATTCTAACCATCCTAACTAAGATCAATCCACTCTCTACCATCCTAAACTGAAATTAAACCACAAAATAGCTTATTTGTATAACACAAACACATGGGATGTCCTATATTGGAAATCCACAAGTAGGACACCAAACATATTCAAACTTCCTAAAGAGGACTCCAAAGAGCCTCAAATTAAAATCTAATGGTTGTACATGCATGGGGTGGATCCTATGGATTCAAATCTAACTAAAATGCAAGAAAATTAAAATAGAGAGAGGTTATACCTATTGGAAGGGGATCCCAATGATACACTCAAAGGACACGGTTCCGACACGAAAGTTCCTCCAAAATGGACACCCTTTCTTGCTCCTTGCTCCCAATCCTTGCTAGCACCTCCTCCTGGTTGAATGAGAGAAATTATGGAAGATTGGAAGAAGAATGGAAAGATTTGGAGATCAAAATCAAGAGGGAAGCTCTCAGTTTGGGAAAGAACAAATTTGGGAAAAAAAGGTAAGTGTGAAATAAAAGAGGGACACCTCTCCCCTATAGGTGGCTGGCCATACATGCATAATGGGCCTATGTAAAATGTCCAAGATGCCCCTACAGTCTCTTTGGGTCAACTTAAGTCTGACAAGGTTTGTGGTCAAAAGGTCAAGTTTAAGTCTCTAATTCAACCATTCTAAGCAGTGGGATTAGTCTAATGACACTAACTTAATTAGTGGGATTTGCGAGCCATGCCTAACTAATCTTGGGGTCCCGACTAGAGTCTAAGCTACCCGGGTCATTAACACAAGTCGGAACGAGATGAAAATCGAACCCGACTTAACAAATCCCATAAAATCAATATTAAATATAAAAATTCCCAAAATATTAAAATATAAAAATAACCAAAATCATAATACATAATTTAAATATTATTAAAATAATCTAAAATTTACCAATTAATCAAATCCTAAATAATTCAAAAGTCACAAAATGACCAAATACCTTAGCCTAAAAAGTGGTAATTAGCTAATATAATCACACGGGTTAGGCCTCCAAGGTCATGGTAGTCTCTAGGCTAACAATTCTAAGGTTACAGTAGTAAAACATCAAAATCACAATACACTAATTTAATGATTAAAATAATCAAAATTTATCAACAAATCAATAACATATTTAAACCTATTATTAATAATAAATTTTATAAAGTTCAAAATTACCCTCATTTTAGAAAAGTGGTGGTTACAAATCTCCCTCCTTAGAAAAATTTAGTCCTCAAAATTAAGATGGTCGTACTCCTTCTAGGTTAAACCCCCAACAATCAAGGTCAAGAAAACATATCTAAACATACAAATTGTGGTCCTACTGGTTGTGATATCACGGTCTTGATTAGGAACTATACATCTATCACAACACAAAATATCCTGGCAGGTACTAATAAAATCACACAACAAGATGGAAAGAAGAACAGGAAAGACAAACATGCTAACCCATCACCCGTAGAGTCGATCTACTCGACTGTCAGCACAAAAGCCCTGCCCCTCTGGGGTATATCCCTCTAATGTGCGGGCGGGCACGTGCTACGCTACAGGTGGCCTAGCTCCCTCTATCTAATCTATGATACTCAAGTCTCCATCCACACTGATATTCTATTCCATCATACTAGGGCACCATCTATATGGTATCTATTCTAAAATCTGATAATCATACCCGTCTATCCACGAACTATGTTACCAGAATCCTCGTTACGCCAGTAAGTACAACAGCGACAATCCATAGAGTCCGCAACTAAGGTACATACCTCTAGAATCATGGTATTTAAAATTTTTGTATTGCCGCTAGCTTGGCTGCAAAAATTTTAAATTTCCAACCCGAGAAATACATCCAAATCAGACTCTATCTTATCGCTAAACCAGCTAATATGGCTGTAGAAGATACTAGATTCCATGACTGAGGCAACCTAGCCCATAATGTTATCTTGGTAGAAAATAAGTCAATAAGAATACCAAGAATCAAATTAATTGAACAAAGAAGTAGACGAAACTGCCCAGAATCGAATTTCGAGATAGTTATAATAAGATTCTCAAGGGTCATCCCAGAAATCTTCTCAAGTAGTCCTAACTGTGATTGAGTAACTCTCTACTGTCTAATCTTATATCCTAATAGAAGGCTCATAGCAGCACTCTAAGTCGAACACCACTACAAAATCGTACTAGTTGCGACTCTGACCGTATAGGCCACCACAGACAGAGGCC
>JANAVB010040817.1:16240304-16245304 GCA_029216955.1 Iris pallida | reverse complement strand
CGCGCCCCAACCGCCAAGCCTTTTGAATTTCGAAATTTGAACTCCGCGTTCGAATTCGGAGCTACAGATTCCAAATATATATATATATATATATTTTCTAATGCTGGTTAATGACGGCTTTTAATTAGGATCTTTACTAAGGGCTCCACCCTCACCTTGTAGGAACTTGGGCTATCTCCCGGTTCCAACCTCTAGTTTTCTATTTCAATGAAGGCTTCAGCCATTGTTTTTATATATATATATATATATATATATATATATATATATATATATATATATATATATATATATATATATATATATATAAAACCAATAAGTGAATAAGACAAAAACAAATAAAAGCAAAGCTAAAAACAACCACACACACACCCCAACAGCATCAATCCCATCCTAGTCACCTGACCACAACAAGCAACAGCAACCCAGCTCAACCAAACACACACAACCCTTTCTTTTCCCTTTTTCGTCGATTTTAAAACCGAACCCCTTCTTTAAACGAGAAAGATAGAGAGAGAGAGAGAAATTATTCAGAAACAAACCCGGCGTGTCACGACCCGCACCCGGATATACGGGTACGAATACGTGGGTCACGCCCAGCCTACGCGGCAGTATCGATGGTAGAGCGCTGTAAGTACCCGATACTAACTATAACATCTAAGGTCCGTAACTATAAGGGTACTCATATCACATCACAAAAACTAAGGAAGATAAGACAAGAAATAATAACAATATCACTATAACAACTAGAATCTACAAGGGTCATATGAGATAAGAATAAAACAGAGGAAAATAATAATAAAACTAAATAACTGCTAGACCTAGAACTCCTGAGAGACAACTCACGGTGAAGAATACCGAGAACCACCCCAGCTAGCAACATCATGTTGTCCAAATACTAAGGGCACAACAACTCCTAGAATATTGTCAACATATCCAGTCAGGATGGAACGAGCACAAATCTCAAATAACATTTCTAGTTAGACGATATTGAAAATGTAGCAGTAAATAGAGAGAATATACAAGGTAAAGTGGAAAGTACATAAAAGTAGCATGGTAAGGTTAAAGCTGTAAACTATAGCTAGAGCAATGGCAAGAAAATCGATCATATCATGTACAAGAGTCGAGAATCATACCATCTATGTGAGTGAATACTAGCTACGACATGTGGCCGGCTTGGGAACTTGCACAAGGTCTACTGGCCTAGTTAATCATACGTGGAGTGTATGATTAACACTCACAAGATCTATAATACTTACACAAGGAGGGTAATGACCACACATCTACACTAATACTCTCCGTCCCCGACTAGTATAGTGGATTCAACCATGACACATCATGACACATGATTCTCTGAGAAGGTAGCTAGCCTTTACGGGAATCATGTCTATATAATGCACAAGGAACAAGAAAGACTTGCACAAGATATACCAAATAATACAAGGAATAACATCTCATGACGGGATCCAGAAAAATACCAATCCGTGTGAATAATGTGTCAAGAGAACAAGAATATCTACACTAAATACAAGAAATATAGACGATATCATAAAACAGAAATATTATCAGAGAATGTACTCGCCTGAGATCCGATGGAAATATGTCAACTGTGTAATATGGCTCAGAGTGAAATCACAGACCTAAAGATGAGATATATAAGCTAATTAGGGTTCAACAGTGTTAGGCATGATTATATAGTATAAGCTGTGTAATCCAAGTTAATCTCCATCCAACTAAGTCAAAACTAGGTCACACTGAGTCACACTAGGTCAAACTGGGTCAATGGTTGACTTACAGTTGACTTTTAGTCAACTGGTCAACTCTAGTCAACTCTGGTCAACTCTAGGTTAACTAGGTCAAAGCTAGTCTCTATAATCAACCACATAGACAATTTGTCAATTTCAGTGATATGAAATCGCTGGAATCGACGGATCTCAATTCCGATACAAGGATCTAAAAAAAGAATAAAAAGAGAAGGATTATAACAAATGGTGAAAGATAGGGAAAAGTCTACAGATGTTGTCGAATGATGAAACAAACATCACCAACGTATCCAGAATGGTCGAAATAGCTAGAATAGCCAACCTATAAGTCCAATTTGGACACATAGGCAAAATAGTAATTTCAGGTCAAAATGATGTCCGTCGTTGGACCCACTTTGTACCAAAAAATATGTCAGGATAGAAGTCTACAAAACCTATCAAATTATATATCCACGAATCCAGAATGACGATACGAACCCAACGGTATGTCCAAAATGGGATTCCGATGACCCGATCACAAAATGGTCCGTTGACCGGGATATTTAGAATCCGGTTTGCACGCAAATGCATGCCGGAGCCAATATCCTCAAAACTTAGCAAATTATATGTCAACGAGTCTAGAATGACGATACAAACTCAACGGTATATCCGAAATTAGATTCCGATGAGCTGATCTCAAAGTGACCCGTTGACTCGGACTGTGGGGCCCGTTTTGCACCGAAATACGTGCCAGGGCCTACGTCCTCCAAATCAAGCAAACTTTATATGAAATTGTGCTAAAATGATGCCACAGGTCCAGTGGTGTTGTCAGAATTTGAATCCGATTTCCCGGGTTCAAAATGAAATTTTACAAGTGCAAAATTAAGAATTCGGACGGCCAACTTTGGCGTCGAATTCGACCAACCAAACGTGCTCTCAATGAAATGAAATTTAAGGGACAGAAAGAGGGTTATACCAGCTACGCACAGGATCTGGCGGCACGCCAAACAGAGCTGCGACGGCGGAGTTACGAGCTGACGAAGTCGGCTCCACAAAACTGTCCAAAAATAACACAATTTAAAGCGTCAACTTGGTGGCCGGCTTGATCTATCAAACGACGAAATTAACGGATGAAACTTGAGAGGGGTGATGGGTATATACCGAGATTGTGATGGAGCGAAGAGTTCGTCGATCAAACCGTCGAATTTCTCGAAAAATGTGCACAAAGTCGCTGCGACGAAACATCATTCTGAAATCCATTCCGAGCACGTCACGACGGAAACCCGTGCCAAACGCACGAAATGCCTAGGCGGCACGTCCGGGAGGACGGTGGCTGCCACGGGAAGGTCACCGGGGGTCGCCTGGCGGAGGGGGGTTGCCTACTGCGGGCGCGTGGCTGGCGGCACGCGGCTGCTGCGGCCACGCTGTGACTGCAGCTGCTGTTGTAGCTGTCGGCTGCGTGCTGCAGCTGCGGCCACTGGCGGCGGCGGTGCGACGCAACGGCGGCGGCGGTGGCGCACGGCTGGAGAGGGAGGGGAGGAGAGTGGAGGTGGTGGTGATCTCGTGGTGGTAGTTGATGATAATGGAGTGGTGGTTCGTGGTGGTGGAGCTCGGTGGTGGTGGCGGTTTAATGGTGGATGGTGATGTAGATGATGGTGGTGGTGAAGAAGAATAGGAGGAGGAGGGATGGAGAGACGAAGTGAAGAAGAAAAAAAAAGAATGGGGGGGGGTTGCTGTGCTGTGGAGGGAGAGAGGTGAGAGATATAATTAAAGAGAGAGTGTCGGAGGAGAGAGAGAGGTCGGTTGAGAGAGGGGGGATAGTGTGCTGGAGATGGGGAGGGGTATGCTAATGGTGATGGGGGAGTTGGGGTGTGTGTTGATGGAAGTGAGAGAGAGTTATATTTGTGGGTGTGTGTATAGATATATAATAGAAGAGAGAGAATGAGAGATTAATTAGAGAGAGGAAAAGAGAAAAAGTAGAGAGAGAGGTGGGTAGGCCGGCCACATGTGGGGGTTATTTGTGTGTGAGTGTAAAGAGAGAGTGATTAAATGAAGAGAGAGGGAGAGGTATTATATATATATATATATATATATATATAATTATATATATATATATATAATATATATATATATAATATATATATAAAAGATATTTGTGTAAAGAGGAGGATATTTTTGTGTAGAAAAAAGACAAAATAATAGTGGTATGTACGGACAGTCATGATAGGGCATACACCAAATTAGATGGGGTGTTGGGCCAAGTTTGGTGGAGTTGGGGCCAAGATTTAATTAAAATAATAAATTTAAACCAATTAAAAATCATGGATGAATGTGAGCACAAGGGCGATCATTGGTGGCACGCAAGTGGTACGTGCATAGTAGACTCAAAATAGGCCAGGGACCATATATTGGGTCGAGCAGATTGGACCGATGTCGAGCCCGAAAATTAAGTTGGAAGTTAAGTCACGAATACGGTAGACAATAAATGGTCTAAATTGACCCGAAGTTGTGCGAAGCAAATGGAGTACAAGGAAAAAAGTTTGAGTGGGACACGATATATCAACATAAAGATAATCGTGTCTACCACAAACTTAGAGAAAAAAGTTTCCAGAGACTAGCATCCTTGAGGCTCTAGAAATCAAAGTCACGGTAAAAAGCATTTAATGATCAAAATAATTCATTTAGAAAATTCAAAAATAAAATCCAGAATTCAGGGGGCTTACACGGCACCACCACCCCATCACAACACACGTGACCCCCAGCAGCCGCATGACGTCGCATGGTCGTCGGAGCGCCGTCGGACACGGCCGCACGCACTCACGCGCCCATCAGCCGCAACAACATCCGACCAGATTCTCCCTCATCGCTCCATAATTTTTCGATCCGTAAAAATGTTTTGGAGAGACAATAACCTCTAGAATCGCTAGTAAGATATTCATTGTAAGTGAATAGCTGTCCAAAAAATCGATAGAAAGTTCATCGAAAAACTGTCAAAATAGAACATTAAAAGTGGTAGAGCCTATTTGGAAGTCGTTTCTGGAACGATGGATGGATGAACCTAAAAAATCTACTGAAGACACTTGTAGATACCTATACCCCTTTAAAAACCCTTTTGTAGAATCGGGTTTTATTAACCATAGGTTGTGGAAAACCGATTTCCAAAATCAAGAAAAATAATATTTAAAAAACTAAATTTTTAGTAATTTGTCCCGATACGACGTGCGTCCGATAAACGGGTGACGTGGTCACAACCCGTATGAA